>BLSH010385473.1:160678-174279 GCA_018402905.1 Glandirana rugosa | reverse complement strand
ACTCACTCCGTACATTTATTCCGGTTATTACACGTTGGACACACGTATTATAGTCATTTATAATAAATAATCACGTAAATAATATTTACTGATATTATGCACACAGGTTGCACATTATTGGCCTTATTTACATGCCTCACTCAAAGCCCCATGTTTTTTGCTTTGTTAGCTTTTTCAAAATTTGATAGGGGTGGAGGTTGGCCAATGTGGGTTGCCAGGCCACACATACTTCTTTGTTTGGCTTTACCGGGGTGGAAGACACCTATTCTCTTGTGTGTGACATGGCGCCCACAATTACAATTTTTACTTATATATACAGTCCCATCTGTATGTCCATATTTTTACAGGTGCCCTACAGCATACATACGGTACTCGCTCATATGGTACTGGTGTTTTATAATTAATTGATCTTTTACACCCTTTTCCAGCATTTCTCTCAGTCCAGCCCGGGGGCGGTAGGTCGGGACTTTTGTCCCACTTCCGGGGTTGCGATGCGTCGCGGCTCCTCCCCCTCTCCGCCCTCCTTCCTCTGGGCGGGTGGGGGTTGACCCCTGGCGCATCGACGCCATGCGTGGACGCTTCGCTTATGGCGTCACATGACGCTGTGGGGCGTCTTGTCCATCCCGCGCCACAGGTGGGATGGGCGTGGTTGCATTGCGGATATAATGCCGCGGTAGGCCCGTACCATTCCCTGACCCAGTGGCGCAGATGCATGACGCTGGCGGTGATCCGCCCCAGGCCGTGGAGGTGCGGGTAGCGAAGTGGATGACACACCGCCACAAATGGTTTCAATGTTTTGGAGTAGCGAGGTCCACATCACACATCCAGCTCAGGTATCCTTTTGACTTTCATATATCACACGCTGTACATATCACTTCATCTTCACCTACACTCAGTCACGGCCATTCGCACCATTAGCACACTTCACATCACACATGTTTGTCACACAAATTTTACTCCCTTTTTTTCATAATATCATATTTTCTATTTTTGCATTTTTTCACAGTTTTGGCAGTCACCCACATACACTCAATATCACGTCTCAACAGTCTTGTGGAGGTGTGTACCCTTCCGTGGCCGCGTCTCTGCGGTCATTGCGAATGTGGGGTAGGATTCTTTTCCGCCTCAACCCCGGGGGGGGCAACCGTCCACGGCCTCTGTTTCACCTCGGTGCTGGCCGAGCAATGTCTGGAAATCGGTGTGTATAAATTGTACATGTCCTCACCCAATATTTGTTCCCTTTAAAGGGGGATCATATAATTATTATTTTGTAATCAATTTATCATATATTTTTCAGTACCATCTTGTTATACCCCTGATGAGTGGCTGCTACGCCACGAAACGCGTAGGGTTAATTTTTAGAAGATTTTTAGACAAGATGGATTTTTATGAAGATCATATTTTATTTTAACCTATTTTTTCCTGTGTGCACACTACATTAACCATGCCTGATTTAATATTATCTATATGACTATCCTTATCCTGTCAATCATGTTTCCATGTAGAGAGATTTGATATGTTACTACTATGTATTCTGCTATACGAATTGTACCCAATTGTATATACATGCATTTCTCATAATTAATTATATTGAATCTTATGACGGTTTTGCTATATCTTACATGGACCATGATTGGGATATATTACTACTATTATTACAATATGGCATTAATAAATAATATTTACTGATATTATGCACACAGGTTGCACATTATTGGCCTTATTTACATGCCTCACTCAAAGCCCCATGTTTTTTGCTTTGTTAGCTTTTTCAAAATACTTAGGAACATAATGCTCTGGGAAGTGGGTTTCTTGAAGCATGAGTATGTCTAGATGTTGGGAGTGGGCTAAATTTAAGTATTTTTTCCTTTTTATGGGGGAATTAAGGCCTTGTACGTTATGCGATGCCACTCTCAAAAAAGATGGAGGATTAGCGGACATGGTAACTGTGTGAGGATCGATCTTCATGCATCACTAACCGAAGACTCACCTGACTCGTAAGAGGGAGGAGGAAGGACCTGTCAAACCAAGAAAATGAGGGGATTGCCCGTAGGAGCCCTCTACGAAGGAGACTTCCCTGGTGTCTGAAAAGAGAGGATAAAAGCAGAGAGGTAACGAGAGGACAGAACAGAAGAAAACTAAAAGAGACAGTGAGGGGACTAGAGGAGCCCCCCACCAACAGTAAAAAGTAATAATGTGTCTGCTAGGGTTGTCCCGATACCACTTTTTTAAGACCGAGTACAAGTACAGATACTTTTTTTCAAGTACTCGCCGATACCGATTACCAATACTTTTTTTTAATGTCATGTGACAGTGACACGAATATGAAGCACTGATGAGGCGTGGACTGTGTCAGTAGTTTTTTATTTTATTTTATTTTTTACAATATTATTTTTTCATTATTTTTTACAATTTATTTACTTATTTATTTATTTTACAATGCTTTCTTTTTTGGGGGGAGGGGGGAGTGGACGATGTCAGTGTGTTTTTTTATTTTATTTTTTATTATTTTTACAATTTAACCTTTTTATTACAATTCTTTTATTTATTTTTTATCAGCCCTGTTAGGGGGAAGGAGAAGTGGCTGTCAGTTGCTTTAATGAAATATATACAGGGAGTCGGGAGATCAGTGATTGTAAATCCCCCTCCAGCGCTGCAGTGATCATCCCCTGGTTGCCCAAGTATCGGATGAGGCATCGGAGCATTTTGCCCGAGTACAAGTACTCGGGCAAATGCTCAGTATCGGCACCGATACCAATACTAGTATCAGGACAACCCTAGTGTCTGCCCAAACAGACCTACATCTGACCAAGGGAGTACCATCAAAAATATTCCGAAGTCAGAGGGAGGAGCATGACCTCCTTCCCGGCCACTCCTTTGGAACCAAAATGGGAATAAAACTGGTGGCTTACCCTGAAAATACAAAATATCTAGTAATAAGAACACAACCACAAACCTCCCAGGGAGCCCCCAACTGATAAGGCCGGGGTCAACTGAATGGACCCTTCGGGACCCGCTAAAGGGTCTCCTCCGGTTCCCTGTCAAAAGGATCAATCAAGTCCAGGAGGAATCGCCAAAACAAGTAGAACTCGCCACAAAAAACCCACAACAAGGTGCGAGGGACAAAAGTGGGCAGCCTGCAGATGCATTAGTGAGAATTTCTAGTAGAGGCTTCAGAGTTCTTCTTTTCTGTATAGTAGTAGGTGATAAATCAGCGAAGACTTGGACAGAGTGACCTTGGATAGAAAGGCTGGAGGTGGACCTGGAGGCCTTCATGATCTCTTCCTTTACGCCATACAAGTGGGGTTTCACCACAATGTCTCTAGGTAGGTCATCAGACCTCGGGGGCTGAAGTGCTCTGTGAGCCCTATCTAGTTCCTGTCTAGTTCCAGGCGGTGCTCCGGAATGCCTGGGATGATTTCTTTAATAAAGTCGCTCACGACCGCTTGAACGTCGGTGATAGCCTCAGGCAGTCCCCGGATTCGGAAGTTGTAGCGTCTAGAGCGATTTTCCAGATCATCTATTTTAGAAAGGACCGAATCCAGTTGGTCCTGAAGATCCTAAATACGTGCTGTGTTCTGATTAATTCTAGAAACTGATTGGTCTGTCCTCTGCTCTATTGCGTTTATCCTAGTCCCCAAGCCCTGTAGGTCAGCTTGGATAACAGAGGTAATTTGAGTGGCTGTTTGAGCTAGACCCTTAGAGAGCAATTTAGAAAAAAACCCCATCATCATCTGAAAGTCCGAGCGAGGTATTGGAGCTTGGGGACTGGACGGATCCAATTGTGGATTACCAGGACTATGCTCTTTAAATGGTGTAGTAATGAGTTTGTCCAATGTCCGTTCCAAGAGAGAAATTGTAGAAGCTGGGGAAAGGATCTGGGCCAAGGGTTGAGTTCCGGGGGGGGGGGTAGTACATGAGAACCTCTGTCTGACCCGGCATCCATCTCCTCATAGACCCCTGTGTGCCCTTTGAAGCCGGGGTGTCAAAACCTGGCTGGTGGGAGAGGTCCCGCCTGACTGCTCCCGTCTGCATGGTCCCAGGAGTGAAAGGTTTTCCAAAAAAGGTAGCTGGAAGTGACCTCTACTTTAAAGAGATGAAAATTGGAAGAGATGGGACTAGGGTGACCACATTTCCAAACTGCCATTCAGGGATACCCCCCCCCAGCATGCACTGGTCGGTGACATCATGAGGGGGCGGTGCCATCATGTGATGTCTTTGGGTGGCCCGCCCCTATTTATTAAAGAAATGTCACTAAGCTTACAATGCAGTCGGCGGGTGGCCATGCTCAAGGGCGGAGCGGAATTTAAATGCAACTTAAGTGCCTTAACTATAAAGAGCATTTGTTTAATGTATGTTAGCCTAACATTCCAATTGCAGATGGCCATGTAGATTCAAAGAGTAATTGTTATTTCAATGGTAGGCTCACATATATTAAACAAATGCTCTTTATATTTAAGGCACAAGTTGCATATAAAAAAAAAAACCATACTTTGCACTACAAAAGGAATCCGGATCCGGAGAAAAAAAATGGACATACACTGACCTACCTGTCTACTACACTGACCTACCTGTCTACTACACTGACCTACCAGTCCACTAAACTGACCTACCTGACCATTACACTGACCTACCTGTCTACTACACTGACCTACCAGTCCACTACACTGACCTACCTGACCATTACATTGACCTACCTGTCTACTACACTGACCTACCTGTCTACCACAGTGACCTACCAGTCCATTACACTGACCTACCTGTCCATTACACTGATCTACCTCCCCCATTCCTACTTCCTGCAGTGCTCACACTACTCCCCCCACACATGTACAGTGTAGATTGGTGGATTTTGCTCACCTCTCCATGGCCTTAAAATGTACACAAACACACATGCAGAAATACATAGTGAATGCTGAGACTGTGGAGTAATCAAGTCTTTAAAGTGCAATCCGCCACTGACCTAACCATTGCTTCCTGCATGGTAAAATGCAGCATTTCACTGCGCTGGAAGAGATGTTTCTCACTGAGCATGAAGTGTTCTGGTCTGTTTCTTACGACTTGTTTACACTATGTGCAGAGAGCTGCAGGTCTCTGCAGAGGCACACAGAAAACAATTGCGCCCTGTTCACAGCAAAACGCTTGTGTCACGTGCAGAGCTGTGTTCAAATATGCAGCATGTCTTAATTTTTTTACACTGCAATGCAAATAAACACCTATAAAATACAATGCACTCCAACATAACACAGGTAAATGTGTAGTTATGCACATTAGCTGCATTTTTTTCATACATTTTGATGCACTTATAATGTAAATATACCCTTACAAATACTGTAGGCTGCATTGCAACTACCCTCTGTATTTTTACCACTCATATACCCATAAAACTTGTAATTTATCTCTGCAAAACAGCACACCGTGTACCATATGCAAAATGTTAATAAAGGGTAAATTCAATTGTATCCAATCCGGTACACATTTGGGAATTTAACAACATATAAAATACATTTACACTTTCTGGTGAGAGAATCACAGGATTAGCATGACCATCCCTTTTCCTCCTTAACATCAGTACAGTTCTAATTCAAAAACCAGGAGTCAGAAGCTGCTGCATAACAATGAGCCCATTCCTCTTATGACAAACCATTTTGTTTCATCTGCTGCAGTGAAGATAAGGAGGGTGAGACTGGAGGTACAAAAAAAAACACAAAACATAACTTGTCTGCTGAAATGTAAGCCCTACCTTGAGAAAAGTCATACTTCTCCTTTCCTCCTCACCCAGTTAAGTCATCCATCATGGTTTCCATTGGATGAGGATTCTCCCCAGCATCAGGTACTGTTCTGGAGTCCCAACTCCCGCCACCCAGCCTCTCCTAGTTATCCCTCGCTGGCCAAGACCTTCACCAACCAGTTGCTGTGCGCTCTGCACCAAGCTCCGCCCCTTACCCTCCACCGTTCTCAACTCACAGGGCTCTGACTGCCCACACCTGAGGGATCTTGGGGGACAGGCTAAACCACAGGAGTCCATGGACGGGGGGAGGGTGCTGCAAAGCAATTCCCATGATATTCCGCCCTCATCGAAGGTGTAGGGGGCCAGAGGAAGCACGGGGCACAGCAAACTTGGGACGACAGTGGCAGTCACAGCAGCACAGTGATAATTCTACACCTGGGGCGAGAAAGTACCGGCTGCCCCCCCACACTACAACACGGGGGGACTGGTCTGGATGATGTCATAGGTGGAATTTGATTGATCAACAATTGCGAACGGCTGCATCAGCTTCATTCCGGAACACTATATTGTCCCGGAATCAAGGTGCCCGGGACCCGGGCCAGACCTGCCAAATGTGCGAATGTCCTGGGCAATCCGGGACACGTGGTCACCCTAGATAGGCCTAGGGTAAAAGCAAGCTTGTAGATGAATGGAAACCACCCTAAATAGTACTGCTGATTAAGGAGAATCCTCTCCTTATGGGTTATGAGGAGACCCAGCTGTCTCTGTGTGCAAGGGAGTAGTCTTATGAATATCCAAGAGTCAGTCTCTGTAATATATTTCAAGAGTAGGCCCGAGCCTCAGGCTCAATTATTGGCTCCTGCCTCAGTTGTCACTCACCAAACCTGACCAGGCTAGGGAATCCTTTTATCCCAGGTGTAATGCCCGGTTGATGCATAAGCCAAAAGTGTCCCCTTTTAAGCTCCTCCACAACCTCTAGCGACTCAGCCCTCCTGCTGTGTGAGGTCGCTACGAGCGGCTGGACGAGTAGGCCCAAGCCGCGGCCTCAATTTGGTGGATGAGGCCGGGCGCGGGAACCACATCAAAGTTTGCGGCCCCGCACCGTTCCAGGACTGCTCCCGTGGTTGCCCCCCCGCTCCCCCACCTCTTGAGCGGGTAAGCCGAGCTCCGCTGCTCGCTCCAGAGGCTCCGAAAGGCCGGGAAGGACCGGAGCTCCTGGCTTACACAGCCGCCATGGACGCTC
The DNA here is from genome assembly GCA_018402905.1 of Glandirana rugosa. Lineage (NCBI taxonomy): Eukaryota > Metazoa > Chordata > Amphibia > Anura > Ranidae > Glandirana > Glandirana rugosa. The sequence continues at coordinate 167,305 of BLSH010385473.1, read as the reverse complement.
CATGCATGCGCACTCAGCTTTTTATGTTTTAATATTCATCTAGCATGGTTATATAATATGTAGGAAGCCTCATTTATATATGTTACAGTATGTGGTCTTGATGTGGCCGCTAGCAAGGCTGGGCATTTTAGTCCCCTGGCGCGGGTTGTCCATAAATATCAACAGTAGCATGGCTTTCGACGTGGCCTAATGAAGGAGCAAGCATTCTCTGAACTTGTGCCATGCCTACTGCTCCATCCGCTGGGAAGTGACATCACATCTACCTGCTTTGTGAGCCCATGCCAAACAGGAAGTTCTGGGAACCCTCAGTACAGCCAGGACAGCTGACTGCGGTGCATAAGGACAGCAGGACCAGGACCGGATGATGGCAGCGGTTCTTTCCATGCTTGACGAGTGCTCTATTTAGAGTTTAACCCTTTCACCGCCAGGTTCATACATGGTACGGACCTAATGGCGGGGAGTATTGCCCACAATCCAGTGGCTGCACCTGCCTGTCAGGTGAGAGTGTTCGGGCGGCGGCGCTGCCGCCCAATCGCTCTCACACACCCCCGGTACTGGCGCCCTCCCACCATGCTTATCGGGCTCCGTTTGCCCATCTGCAGGCCGAGACTGTCAAGGCCAGTGGCATTGGCTGGAGGGGAAAGTGTGACCCGGAAAGTGACGTCACTTCCTGGTCAAGCTCTCTGTGTCTCTGGCTAGCTCAGTTGAGAAATAATGTTCTGCAATGCAAAATGCATTGCAGAACATTTAGTGGAACACAGGGGAGACATGCAGGGCCTTTTATACCCTGCATATCTCAATAAAGAGAACCTGCCACAAAAACCTCACATAGGAGACTTTTTGTCTCCTATGTGATAAACAAAAAAAAAGGTAAGTAAAAAATTTTTTTTTTTGCCAAAAATAAATTTACACCGAAGCAAAAAGTCTGCCCCCCAAAAAAATTTACAATACACATCTTACATATTGTCATGCATGCCGGAGTGAGAGCAATAATTCTAACACAAGACCTCCTCTGTAATGCTAAACTGTTACCTATAGGGGGCTTCTGAAGCGTTGCCTATAGAAAATATAGGTTACTGATGTTTGATGCCATTTCACGGGGCACACAAAAATTTAAGAAATAAATAGGTGGTACATCACTTCCTATAAACTGTCCAAGATGGGCCTGAGCCTAAGGCTGGCCATACATTATATAATTTCTAATTCAATTTCCCTTAGATTCACATTCAACTGTTTAGTGTAAGGGCCTGCCTGATTGCATACAAATTGAAAGTGGAAAATTGTACAAGAAAATTTTAACATGTATGGCCAGCCTTAACGTATCACCAGATTTTGATGCAACTGTTGTGCAATAGGCTTGTTAATCGACATTCTCTGGTACTGCCCTTTACTTATATCGTACTGGAACCAGACTTTTCAATTGATATCAGAATTTACCTCCTTACCATTACTTCTATCCAAGGACATTGCACTTCTGCACCTCACACAGATTCTATCCCTATCTTAACCAGAACAATAGTTCTTTATATCGCCCTTGCAGCTAAACTAAGTCTCACAAAAAATTGGAAATCTCTCACCATACCTAACATTTCAGACATTCAGACAGTTAATGACCTAAATCGCATCTGTTCACTAGAATGTGTGTGCTGTAAAAAAAATATAGTCTGAAATCTTTCACTTCCTCTTGGAACTTTTGGCTGTCACATAGGCTCTATGTACGTTGAACCTATAGGTGTGCGCACGGGTTGCGATGGGTGTGCCTAGGCACACCCTAAACATCATGTGCGCATACCTCCCGGGCCCTGGATTGGGCAGGACCAGTTTGAGATTTGGATTAAATCCTGGTGTCCCACCAATCCAGGCTGGTTCCAAGAGCCCGGTGCCATAACATGTTCCAGCACTCTGCTCCACTAGTCTGAAGGGGTGAAGCGCTGTCTCTGTGTGCCTCCTGCAGCTGCACTTGTCACAAGCAGATACATTGTTTGTTTATTCTGAGGAGGGGGCACGTAGTAAAGTCCGGCACATGGAGTAGGGAGGCAGAGCTGTTGACTGTGATTGGCTTAATTGAGGGTGTGGGTGCTAAAGGGTGGTGCAGCAGTAGGGATGGGGCTATAAGCCAATTACAGTCAATCATAACCCTGCTGCCTACTACCAGTGCTGCCCTTTAGTACCTGCCCCCTCCCTGTCATAAAAAAATAGTGCTTCCTCTGTAAATGCCTAAGACAAGTGCAGCTGCAGAGGAGACAGAGAAAGAAGCTTGGCTTATTACTTTTCTTCTCCCTGGGACTCTTCACAGTACTCAAGGTACTGCTCCAGGTTTTCTCTCCCCCTTTGCTATTCCCTGGTCTAGCAGGCAGGGCTATCAGTTTCTGTAATTTAGCCTCACCTGCTGAAACAGGGAATAGGAGAAGTGGGGTGAAGTCCTGGTGCTGCAGTACCCTGTCCCTGAGTACTGTGAAGAGTCCCAAGGAGAAGGAGAACCAAGGTAAGCAGTGCAGAGGTGAGGCAGAAAGTCACAATTGCACTCTGTACTTTTTTGGTACTGACCTCTAAACTCCTCCTCACTTTGTACTGACCTCTAAACTCTGCCTCAGTATTGTCCTCTGAATTCCGCCTCACTTAGTACTGACCTCTGAACTTAGCTTTACTTAGTATTGACCTCTAAACTCAGCTTCACTTAGTATTGACCTCTGAACGCCACTTCACTTAGTATTGACCTCTGAACTCTGCCTCACTTAGTATTGACCATTGAACTCTACCTCACTCAGTACTGACCTCTGAACCCTGTAGTAAGCGACGCAGAGCTCAGAAGTGACTCAGAGGTCAGTATTAAGTGAGGCAGAGGCCAGGGGTCAGTACTAAGTGCAGCAGAGTTTAGAGGTAAAAAATAAGTGAAACATAGTTCCAAGGTCATTCGTTTCAGACTAATGCAGTGTGGTTCCCGTGGTCTACCAATGTAATGCAGTGTAGTGTACCTGCAGTTTTCGTGTGAGTTAGTTGAACTTTGCCATAGACTTCTATTATGCCTCACGGCTTTTATGCACTTTCTGAAAGCACAGCAAAACTAAGTTTCCAGTTTTTGGTTTCAGAGCATATTGACGGGTGGATAATGAGCACTATATGGTGATATTGAGAGAATATTCAAATGTGAAAAAGATTGAAACAGGTTGGCTGTATATGATTTATAACAAAAGTTTTTTTACAAACTGTGTGGTTTTTTTTTTAATATCTTTATTATTTTAATATAAGAAAACCATACAGTAACAATTAATTTACCTACACAAAAACAAACATAGACATAGGCAGGTGCTGCTCATATTCAAATTCCTCCATAACTCAAACTGTTGAGGACATTAATAACCAAGTTTGCCACACCTTCTTATATTTCAGAGGACAGCCTCTTTTTATATAAGTATCTTTATACATAGAGAAGGAGCTATTTACTAAATTCTTCCATTGGATCAGAGATGGAGGAGTAGATTTTTTCCATTGCATAACAATGTTTTTCCTTGCATAGAACAAAAGTATCCCTATTAAAGTTCTCCCTGCCATGGTCGGTGCCAACATTCCGACCAATCCCAATAAACAGATCTCTATAGTTGGTTGAATCATAATCAATGAGACCAACTCAATCACTTCTAACACCTCCTCCCAGTATTTCCTGATTGTATGACAGTGCCAGAAGATATGTACAGTATAAAGTCCCCCTGTAAAACATGGCACCACCAACAATTATGTGGGATGGTTGTGTATATCTTATGTAGTCTATAAGACGTAAGATAAGCTCTGTGAACTATTTTAAACTGAACTAAATGGTCTCGCATAGAGACAATGGAGTTGAAAGGGAAATCCCAGACTTCGCCTCAGTCTTCATTATTTAAAGTAGAGATGTCATTTTGCCAGTAGCTCCTAAGCTATTCTAATGGCTGAAAAGATGTTGACAGAAGATGAGAATAAAGATGGGATGTTGCTTTCTCTAAACATTTGGTTCAAAGTATATTTTCTGGTTCTGATTCAATCATGGTACAAGAGGAATTTGGGAATTGTGCAGAGAAAGCATGAGATAACTGCCAGTATTGAAAAAGATAATGTGTAAGTACATTGTATAGGTGCGAGAGTTGGGATAATGCAATTAAAGATTGGTGTGAGACTATCTGAGAGATTAATTAATTTGATCCCATATTTAGTCCATACATATGGATTAGATATTTGATATATGTGTGACAGATTGGGATTCCGCCAAATCCGGCCTTTAGGAGAAATTGCTGTATTGGTATATCTCTTGCATGCCAGTCCCGCCCTCCAGGCCTGTAGAGTGGTAAGCATAGATGGGGTTAGTTTGTAGGGAGCTCTAGGTCCCCTAAAGACCAGGAACTTGAGTGACTCCAACAAACCAACTACTGCCGCTTCCAAACCTGTAGACGAGTTAAAACAGTCAGGGTTCAGCCACTAAGATACAGTTACCAGTTGGGTAGCCAAATAGTATTTATACAAATCTGGAAAAGCCAAACTGCCTTGAAGGCATGGCGGCATTAAAGTGTTTAATTTATACCTAGGAGATTTGGAGCCCCAAAGAAAGGATGACTATTTTCATTTTAAGTTGATATGGCCAAGTAGAGACAGTGGCAGATTTCCCCATGCCTTCAACCTGGCCTTGATCTCCTGTATTACAGGGGTCAAATTCAATGAGAGAAAATATGTAGCTTTAAGAGATATCACTACCCCCAGATATTTAAATGTGTCTGCAGGGAGATATCTGATAAATCTGTATCTTTAGCACCTTGATCGATTGGAAATAACAGTGACTTAGACCAGTAAACCTTGAGTCCAGTAATTTTTGCAAATGAGTTTAATACCGAATATGCCCCCTGTAATGATGATCCTGTGTCGTTGAGGAACAGCAGTATGTCGTCAGCGTACAGGGCTACCCTCTCCTCCAGCAGTCCAATGCGAAGACCTCTGATAAGTGGAGAGGTATGAAGTGCCTCAGCCAGCAGTTCAATAGCCAGCATAAATAAAGCTGGAGAGAGAGGGCAGCCCTGTCTAGTGCCTCTTTGGAACTGAAAGAGAGAGGAAAGCCCCCCGCCTGCTCGTACTGATGATGTTGGGCAACTATATATCGTCTGGAGCCGTTTAACAAAGACTATTGGGAATTACATTCTATGAAGTGTTTCCCAAAGAAAAGGCCATTCTATAGTGTCAAATGCTTTTTTTTTTTTCTTAAAGTTTTTATTGAGAAGAAATGTACATACAGAAACACTTTGGATGAATATAATTTTGCTGATAAAAAAAGATACAAAAAAGAGAGTTGAATAGGCAACAATACAGAACATTGGACATGTAAAGTCACAACAGGCTCTTTAACCAGGTAGAGTATCTTACGGTTACTAATAGGTAGGAGGGGTAGAAATACCAAGGATGGATGGGATATAGGGAAGTTATGATTTAAATTTAAATGGGGTTTATAGACACGTGTGTTTTGAGATGAAAGATAATTCTACTCTGATTCTGTTTAGAGGAAGTCAAGGCATGTAGTTCACCTGCGTCATGTTAACCTGTACAGAACCGCGCTATAGCCAAAAGACGGCTACAGCGCGGCTCTGAAAATCCGGGAGGACGTCCATGGACGTCCTCCCCCTTGCGCGCCCCCCGCGCGCACTCGCAGCCTGCGGCGGCGCGCTCTCGCGGCCGCCGCGCGCTGCGTGGGCGTGTCCGCCGGTCGGGCGGACTCGATGTCCGCCCGAGACCCGCCGATCACCTGTAGCAGCCTCAGAACGGGGAACCGCCGATGTAAACATGGCGGTTCTCCGTTCTGTGAATGGGACATGATAGATCTACTGATCCCTGTCACTGGGATCAGTTAGATCTGTTATGTCCCGACCAGCTCCACCCCCCCACAGTTAGAACACACCCAGGGAACATTTCTTAACCCCTTCACTGCCCCCTGCTGGTTAACCCCTTCACTGCCAATGACATTTATACAGTAATCAGTGGACATTTAAATTTCTGATCGCTGTATAAATGTCATTGGTCCCAAAAAAGTGTCAAAAACGTACGACATGTCCGCCCCAATATCGCACTCCCGATAAAAATCGCAGATCGCCGCCATTACCAGTAAAAAAATAAAATAAAATAAAAATGCCATAAATCAATGTCCATAGTTTGTAGGCGCTATAACTTTTGCGCAACCCAATCAATAAACGCAGATTGCGATTTTTTTTACCAAAAATATGTAGAAGAATATATATCGGCCAAAACTGATGAATAAATTTGTTTTTTTATTTTTTATTTTTGGATATTTATTATAGCAAAAAGTAAAAAATATTGTTTTTTTTTCAAAATTGTCGCTCTTTTTTTGTTTATAGCGGCAATCAGAAATGACGCAGAGGGGATCAAATACCACCAAAAGAAAGAACTTTTTTTTTGTTATAAAAAATGAAAAACGATATTATTTATAGGTTTTTATTTTTTATTTTTTTGTTTAAATAAGTAGTCAAAACCGGCTATATATAAGAAGATGTATAAAAACCATTTTTTTTAGCGTTAGACGCAAATAACTAACCCAACGCGTTTTCAATATCGCGGATGTTTGATACCTGTAACTAAATACCGTAAAAATAAAATAAA
>BLSH010385473.1:135709-152878 GCA_018402905.1 Glandirana rugosa | reverse complement strand
CTTCCCATTTTTTTATTTGATTTTAATTTATTTTCCCTATCCCCATTTTTTTGTAGGGCACTTGCCCTACTCTTACCCCCATTTTACTTCCTTTTGCAGCCCTCTAGGGCTTTCCAGGACTTTGTTACTGCCATTTTTGTGCCAAAAGTTCGGGTCCCCATTGATTTCAATGGGGTTCGGGGTCCATGCGAACGTTCGGGTTCTGTCCGGACCCGAACCCGGACTTTGTCCCGAAGTTCGGCCAGACCAGCAGAACCCAAACTTCCAGAGGTTCGCTCAAATCTACTAGCAACCTGCCACTTTTATTTCCCTGTTCGTAATAAATCTTATGCCGCAGGATGTAGCGTCTTTTCACCTTTAAGTTTAGCTCCTCTAAGAGGAGTTGTCTTAATGATAAAAGTTCTTTGTTCATTTGAAATAGCTTGGTTTCTCTTGTGTGACGATTCTAGCTTGCTAATTTGTGACATTAAGGTAGAGATTTTTGTCTGATGGATTTTTTTATTTTGAGAGGCTATTTTTATAAATTTGCCCCGTACTACACATTTGTGTGCTTCCCAAATGTTGAGAGGCGATGTGTCGGGTGTATCGTTTAGTGAAAATAGTCTTGGAGGCATGAAGAGATGTTGGAAATTACTGCAGGGTCATTTAGTAAGGCTGAGTTAAGTCTCCATGTTTTGGCCCTATTTATAATTTCTGGAAAAGTCAGGGTAGCAGTAATTGGATGGTGATCTGAGAAAGTCATGGGTTCAATTGTAGCGTTTTGAAGAAGGGATAGGTCAGGTTGCGAGACAAAGAGGTAGTCTATCCTCGTGTATTTTTCGTGCAGGGGAGAGAAGAATGTGTAATCCTTCCCTTGTGGATTAAGAGTTTTCCAGGTGTCATGCAACAGGAGACTCTGTAATTGTTTTTTAATTTGTCTTAGCGCTCTATATGGTAAGTAAGATGTACCAGAGGAGGTGTCAATAATGGGGTTCATGAGGACATTAAAGTCTCCCCCTAGTATGAGGATTCCTGTTGAAAATGATGTCAGAAGGTCAGTTATCTGTCTAAAAAAGGCTACTTGTTTGGTATCGGGTGCATAGATATTGGCGATTGTGATGGGTCGGTTGTTAGGAGGCACATAGTCTACGGTGATTAGGGGATTTATAAATAAGAATTACATGCAAGTGATACATAGATGCGGGCAGTTTCCCAGCTTTCAGGCAATGAGTATAGAAAGACGCCAGAAGTGGTGACAACATCTTACTGTAAGCTTTATTAAAGTCCACAGGAAGCTCGTCAGGGCCTGGGGCTTTTCCCGAAGGGAAAGATTGTATTGCATTTGAGACTTCCAACTTTGAGAATGGCTGTACCAATGCTTCTCTTTCCCCATCCGAAAGCCAACCTAGTGCCAAAGGATCTAAAAGATCTTGTAGGTCATGTGCTTGACAGTCATCCTCCAGTCCTGATGTATATAATGTCTCATAAACAGTGGCGTACTAACATGGGGGCGGTCCGTCCAGTGTGCCACACATTGGGGGGGTGTCAGCAGGGCTGGGTTTGATCTCAGCAGGGGGGTGGGGACTCCAAATTAATGTCCACAAATATAGCAATCTCTTGTTGTACAGTTGTATGGATAAACCTCTTCTCCAAGTCCCCTGTGTTCGGCGGGGACCAGGAGACAGGCAGCGGACTATTTCTTTATTTTCGGGCCGCGAATTAATCAGCCGCAGCGCTCCCAGCAGCTCCAGTGTATTCATATAGAAGAGAGCGGTGCACGCTGGTCGGATTAATCCACGGCCCGAAAATGAACAAATAGTCTGCTGCCTGTCTCTTGGTCCCCGCTGAACACAGGGGACTTGGAGAAGAGGTTTATCTATACAACTGTACAACAGGAGATTGCTAGATTTGTGGACATGAATTGGGAGTCCCCACCCACTCTACCTCACTCCCCCCCAGTTTCCTCCAGCCCAGGCCAGTTGCCCAGCTGAGGTGCCCAGGAGGAAGGGATGTACCAGCAGTCCCATGCTCCCAGCTGGTGAGGAAGGACCAGGACCCACCTGCAGGACAAGACAAACAGTGCACCCGGGACCCAGGTAGAAGAAGCTGGGGGGGCAACTAACAATGCTGCATTTGGAATGACACATTTGAGGGCCCCCCTGCTGCCCCCCATTGACGGGCATGGGTGAGGCTGCGCTGATGGGCACTGATCGGGCTGGGCTGATAGGCACTGGTGAGGCTGAGGCTGCATTGATGGGCACTGGTGAGGCTGCATTGATGGGCACTGGTGAGGCTGCTCTGATGGGCACTGGTGAGGCTGCGCTGATGGGCACTGATCAGGCTGCGTTGATGGGCACTGGTGAGGCTGCGCTGATGGGCACTGGTGAGGCTGCATTGATGGGCACTGGGGAGGCTGTGCTGATGGACATTGGTTAGGCTGCATTGATGGGCACTGCTGTTGAGGCTAGACTGATGGACACTGGTGAGGCTGTATTGTTGGGCACTGGTGAGGCTACGCTGATGGGCACTGGTGAGGCTGCGCCGATGAGCACTGATCAGGCTGCATTGATGGGCACTGGTGAGGCTGCGCTAATGAGCACTGATCAGGCTGCATTGATGGGCACTGGTGAGGCTACGCTGATGGGCACTGGTGAGGCCGCAGTCATTGCCATAGAAACATTTGTAAAGGGGGGGGTTAGTAAGATGACCACATCCATGTGGGGGCGTCAGAAAAATTTCTGCACTTAGGCATCTGTGACCCTAGGATCGGCCCTGTGAGGAGCATTGCTGGCGATTAGGGTTCACTAGTGTTGCCCTCTGAAGAGTGAACCACAGTGGATCACTTTTCAGAGGATGTTTGACAGACGACAGAGAAGCATTATATTGCCTCCTCGCCCCCCGATTTATCCCCAAAAATCTGCACCACCTTGCGTTTTTTGGGGGGGGTACCAGATATAGGATCCGCCCCGGGTGCCAAATGCTCTAGGTACGCCCCTGCTCATAAAAGTTTTGGAAAGTCTCTAATACATCTATCGGAGAAGTCACCTTCCTACTGTCAGAATTAACAAGTTCAGGGATAAGTGTAAAAGGACGATCATGTTGGGCCATCATAGCTAGTAATCAACCATTTTTATCCCCTTGTTCAAAAGCTACTTGTTTGTTTTTATACATATCTAATCTAGTGGACTTAGCAAGACATAATTGTAGATCTCTCTGAGCAGCCTTCATTAGATTAGATTCATTGAAGTTAGCGGGGGTAGGATCTGAGGCATATCCCAAAGTGTGTTTAGTATAAACAGGACTTTAAGCATTATTTTGTGGTGTTGGGACATTTAAGTGATTGACATTAAGATTGTGTTAATTACTATTGTATATGTTTACACCTATATATACAGTTGTGCTCATAAGTTTACAAACTCTGGCAGAATTTTTGATTTCTTGGCCATTTTTCAGAGAATATGAATGATAACACAAAAACATTTCTTTTGTTCATGGTTAGTGTTTGGCTGAAGCCATTTATTATCAATCAACGGTATTTACTCTTTTTAAATCATAATGACAACAGAAACTGGGAGAGATGTGAAAAGAAATGAATGGTCCAACTTACATCCCATTAAAAGTTCAATCTAAACAGAACTCATGTGAAAGAGTCGCCATGTGTCTACCCTGGGAGCTGAGGTGTTGAATCTGCAGGAACACTGGACACACGCATGAACGTTCCCAGGAGGATAGAAGTAATCATATTGGAGTAAGTATTGTGCCAATCAATGGCTACAAACAGGTACGTGAAGTAAAATGAAAAATCATATGTGTAGCAAATCAGGTAGCACAGCCACAAACTGGTTTAAGAGAACCAATATCCACTGGGAGTGCATAGGAACCCAAAAAGTAGAGTGAATAAGCATAAGTGAATGTGGTAAGATAAAGAGTGAGAAAAGTGTGTTAAAAGCTTGCATAATGATTGCTGTGAGAAGCAAAAAGAGGTAAAGGGAAGATTGGAAAAGAGTGAAAGCCAAGTTAGGTAAAACAGCCATTACACACTGAGTTACCTTGTGGTAGCAGATACCAGATGTGATGTGCAGTGTAACTGAACAGTGCAATCTGATCTCCTGAACTGTTCCAAATGAGGACGCTCATATGGGCCCAATATAACCCAACAGATCCCCATTGAAAGTCCTAAAACTTTATAGTTTTTCTCCCCAAAAAGGATAGGATAGATATAAAGGTAACATGATAATAATACCCAGAACTACTGTTACAGGGGGGTAGCCATTTAAAGGGGCTGTGAGATCCAGCTTGAAGTCCTTTTTAACATGTTTAATGCAGCTGCGCTTCTTCGGGATCTTAAAGTGATTGTAAAGTCTTGTTTTTTTTTTTTTTTAAATAACAAACATGTTGTACTTACCTCTTCTGTGCAGTTGGGTTTGCACAGAGCAGCCTGGATCCTCCTTTTCTCAGGTCCCTGTTTGCTGCTCCTGGCCCCTCCCTCCTATCAAGTGCCCCCACAGCCAGCAGCTTCATATAAGGGCACCCGAGCTGAGTCAGAGCTCCATGAATCCATTCAGACACAGAGCCCTGACCCATCCCCACCCCCTCTCTCCCCTGATTGGCTGACTGACTTTGATTGACAGCCATTGGAGTCAATGGCACCGCTGCTTTTCTCAGCCAATCAGGAGGAGTGACGGCTTAGACATTCATGGACATCAGAGAGAGATGGGGCTCAGGTAAATAATTAGGGGTGCTAGGGGGCTGCTGCACACAGAAGGTTTTTAAGATAAAAAACCTTCTGCCTTTACAGCTCCTTTAAGATTAAACGGTTCTACATGAGATGAAAAATAGTACAATCAATGTCAATATACCACAATTATCTCTGAGTACTACATATAATGTCTTAGCACCAACATGGCTGTATTTACAATGTAGTAACCAACAATATATAAAAAAGAGAGAGGCAGGTGGAGAGAGGTGGCAAGGCACAGTAACACCCTGGGTCCCAAAATTGGTGGATATGGGGGCGCATCTATAGGCGACAACAGGAACTGGTGTAATAAAGGATCTATATACAGTATCTCATAAAAGTGAGTACACCCTTCACATTTTTGTAAATATTTTATTATATCTTTTCATGTGGCAACACTGAAGAAATTACACTTTGCTACAATGAAATGTAGTGAGTTTGTATAACAGGGTAAATTTGCTGTCCCCTCAAAATAACTCAACATACAGCCAATAATGTCTAAACCGCTGAAAACAAAAGTGAGTACTCCCCAAAAGAAAATGTCCAAATTGGGCCCAATTAGCCATTTTCCTTCCCAAGTGTCATGTGACTCATTATTGTTACAAGGTCTCAGGTGTGAATCGGCAGCAGGTGTGCTAAATTTGGTGTTATCGCTCTCATTCTCTCATACTGGTCACTGGAAGTTCAACATGGCCCCTCATGGAAAAGAACTCTCTGAGGATCTGAAAAAAAGAATTGTTGCTCTACATATAGATGGCCTAGGCTATAAGAAAAGACCCTGAAACGGAGCTGCAGCACAGTGGCCAAGACCATACAGCGGTTTAGCAGGACAAGTTCCACTCAGAACAGGTCTCGACCAAAGAAGTTGAGTGCACATGCTCAGCATCATATCCAGAGGTTTACTTTGGGAAATAGACATATGAGTGCTGCCAGCATTGCTGCAGAGGTTGTAAAGGTGGGGGGTCAGCCTGTCAGTGCTCAGACCATACGCCGCACACTGCATCAAATTGGTTTACATGGCTGTCATCCCAAAAGTAAGCCTCTTCTAAAGATGATGCACAAGAAAGCCAGCAAATATTTTTCTGAAGACAAGCAGACTAAGGACATGGATTACTGGAACCATGTCCTGTGGTCTGATGAGACCAAGATAAACTTATTTGGTTCAGATGGTGTCATGCGTGTGTGGCAGCAACCAAGTGAGGAGTACAAAGACAAGTGTGTCTTGCCTACAGTCAAGCATGGTGGTGGGAGTGCCATGTTCTGGGGCTGCATAAGTGCTGCCAGCACCATGACGGAACCATGAATGCCAATATGTACTTTGACATACTGAAGCAAAGCATAATCCCCTCATTTCAGAGACTGGGTCATAGGGCAGTATTCCAACATGATAATGACCCCAGACACACCTCCAAGATGACCACTGCCTTGTTAAAGAAGCTGAGGGTAAAGGTGATGGAGTGGCCAGGCATGTCTCCAGACCTAAACCTTATTGGGGCATCCGCAAACAGAAGGTGGAGGAGCACAAGTTGTCTAACATGCACCAGCTCCGTGATGTTGTCATGGAGGAGTGGAAGAGGACTCCAGTGGCAACCTGTGAAGCTTTGGTGAGCTCCATGCCCAAGATGGTTAAGGCAGTGCTGGAAAATAATGGTGCTATTTGAACCCCCTGCACCTGTCAGCAAGTGCTGTACATTCTACAGCGTCTGAGTACCTGTGAGCCCCAGCTCTGTTCCTGTTCCTGTGTTACTACCTGTTTTCTGATCTGACCTGGCTTGACCTGACCTGCTGATTATCTGCCTGCACCGACCCCTGCTATCCACGACCATCCTATTGTCTGAACCCTCTGTACTTCTGCTGCCAGCCTGTTGAACTTTGCTTGGACTTGCCACTCTCTTGCCTGACCCCTTGTACTGCACAGCCAGCCAGTTGCCGACCCAGCCTGCACGACCACTCTTCTGATCTGCATGACCATCTGGAGAATCACATCACCACCAGTGACCATCAAGCCCTCGTGCCATCACGCACTCTTGGACCTCCTGTCTGCTCTACCAGGGGTCCCTGAATCGGGGGCGCAAGGGTGGTTGCTCCCTGCATAAGCCAGACTCCACCACCAGGATCGTGACAATAATGGACAGCCATGTCCAAGTCTGTGCAGGGAGCACCCTCTGCTATGGACGAGTTGTGCGTCCACTTGGCCGGGCTCACACAAGCGGTGAAGAACCTGCAAGATGGCTACACCCGGCTGGAGGAGCCAGTGCGTGATCTCTCTGCTCCCTCTGCACCTGGAGGGGGAGCTGCAGTGGTCCGCACCATTGTGGCTCTGCCATCTGAGCCTAAGGTCCCCCTGCCCGACAAGTTTGTGGGGGATTGAAGAAAGTTCAGGGCTTTCTGCAGCTCCTGTGAGCTATACTTCGGCCTGCATCCCCGCACCTTCTCATTGGAAGCCGCAAACCCTGAGTGCCTTCTTTGACGTTATGGCCAGGTTGTACTATGATTCCCACCTTGCAGCCACAACTGAGGCCACACTGCATGCCCTGCAGCAGGGCCGGTGCTCTGCTGAAGACTACGTAGCGGAGTTCAGGCGCTGGAGTGCTGACACCACCTGGAATGATGCAGCACTCTGCTATCAATTCCACCTGAGCTGTCAGAGTCATTAAAGGATGAGCTTGTCCTTGTCAGGGTGCCCGCAACCCTGGACTCCCTTATAAACCTGGCCATTCAAATTGACCGGAGGCTCTGGGAACGTCAGGCTGAACGAGCTTCAGGAACTTCTGCTGTCCTACATCGGACTTGGATGATGCCCCGGGTCCCCAGTCACACTGCTCCTGCACCTGCCACGTCCACACCAGTTGACCCGCCTGAGCCAATGCAGATTGGCCTTCTGTGCCCTTTCTCACCCCATAAGAGAGACAGCAGCGCTGTGCTTTGAATCAGTGCCTATACTGTGGGGACTACACAAAAAACAAGGCCACTGTCCCCCATCTATAACTGGCCACTACAGCAAGGAGCTCTCTGGAAACGCAGATACAGACAAAAGTAAAAAACAAAAAACAAAAGCCGCCATGGGGCCACGGCTGGGTGTCTGGTCATGTACCTTTAAGGAGGGTTGGGCTCCTCCAGTCACCTGTCCTTCATCTATCCATTCAATTGTATGTGCTTCCACTGTGAAGCCTCTTATATATAGAGCTAGGTCTGCAGTATACAGGGAGCCTTGTCGTGGCCTGCAGCTTACACATACACTTGCAAATGTGTGTAACCAATCCCGTCTTTTAAACGCTGGACTGTTAGACAGGTACATTTGGCTTGGTGACAGACTAGTCCGCAAGTTGAGCTTGGAACCTTTTTTGTTTTTTACTTTTGCCTATACTGTGGGGAACCTGGACACATGGGGAGGACCTGTCCCGCCAAGGCCTGTAAGTGGCACCACCGGGCTAACCAGGATGCAACCCCGGTCAGTAGTAATGTATTTCACCTGACTCTCCTTATCTCTTTACAGTTGCTTGGAGAGAGCATCCAAGGACCAGCGATTATTGATTCAGGGCCGTGTAGCTGTTTCATGGACCAGACCTTTGCCACGCTACACCAGATGCCCCTGCCCCCCAAGGAGCATAAAAGGACCATTCGCCTGGCCGACGGGACAGCCATCAAATCCAGCCAGGTAACCATTGAAACTCAGCCTATACCTGTGTCCACAGCCGGGGTGCACCAAAAACTGATTTTCCTTGATGAGATTGCTTTACCACTTTTTCCCATTATCTTGGGGCTTCCTTGGATCCGGGCGCATAGCTCCAACATAAACTGGTCCTCTGGGCATACACAGTTCCTGTCCCTGTACTGTGGCCAACACTGTCTGCTTCCGTCCCGGGACATTGGCTCACTCCTGAGTTTGGACTCTGAGCCTGACCCGGAAACCCGCCAAGCTGTCCCTCCAGTCTACCATGAGTACCTAGATGTCTTTAGCAAAAAGGGGGCAGACCAACTACTGCCACATAGGTCTTGCGACTGCCCCATTGAGCTGCTCCCAGGAACTGAGGTCCCTTTTAGGCCGTAACTACCCCTTGTCTAAAGTTGAACTGTCAGCCCTCAAGGCCTATTTAGATGAAAACCTGGGGGGGACCTGTCCGGACGTGTGAGGAGAAAGACGCAGCAGAGCCGAGCTCTGGACACAATAACTCTAATCTATAGCCATCCTGGCTTCCACGTCCCTGGTGAGAGACTTTTACCCCTCCACACTGCACACTCACACCCCCTGCTCATCCCGATACTGAAATTGAAAGATTCAGCCAGTCACCAACGGTGGATGGAAGCGGCTTAGCATCGCACCCAGCAGCTGCAGCCGCCATTTTTTAGGCCTCTGGACTGCCACTTGAGACTGGAGCTCGCCTCATCCACTGTCTCAAAGGACATAGCAACACCACAGGACCTCCCTGACAGCCCCCTACACCTCCGGCAGAGTCTAGGTGAAAAACGAACCGAGCGGCAGACGCCATAAATATAACCCGCGGCTCTGGCCTAAACCCTGGGTGTAGCGGCCATCTTGCTACACCCGGCGGCGCAACACTCGGCCCCTCTGGACTCTCCTGGCACTGGCCTCCCCCCTGAGACAGACACCGGAGGTTAGCTCAAGACCAACACCAGCCTCCAACCCACAGCTAACTGTACCCACTGACAGATAGGCAGGTTAAAACGGTTACCTCACCTGAACGGCGGCCATCTTACTCCACCCAACAGGCCTCCACAGCCCACTCCACCACAGCCTCA
Organism: Glandirana rugosa; assembly: GCA_018402905.1. Lineage (NCBI taxonomy): Eukaryota > Metazoa > Chordata > Amphibia > Anura > Ranidae > Glandirana > Glandirana rugosa. Next base: position 143,400 of record BLSH010385473.1, on the reverse strand, counting down.
CTCGGCTCACAGGAGCACAACTTCAGTGGGGACCAACAAAAGGAACATGCCCCTGAAAAACAGCTGGTTACTGAAGCCCCAGTCCCTAAGCCACAATTGGCAGCCATCCTGCTACACTTTACCTTTGTTTTTCCTGCCTCTCCAAACGCGGACACATGCTGCTAATGGCAGCATAACCACCCTAACTCCCCACAGACAACCAAAAATGGATTGGGGGACGTGTCCCAGATACTGCGGATGATGGCGACATAACTCCCCTGCTTCGCTACCCTGCCCTACTCTATTCCAGAACAGGAGCGCATCTTCATCATCATGGAAAAATCTGATCAAAATAAATCTCCTGAACGCTCCAGATCACCCAGGACCGTCAGCACGCAGCTTAATGGGAACGTCCCAGAGATGTTCCGCACTAGATCCCGCTCGCAAGACACGGCCTCCAATACATGGGCCTCGGATTTCAGCAGTGCGGTAAGCCACAACCTCAGCTCTCCACAGCACCATAACTCACAACAGGAGCATCCCACCGCACATGCCTCTTCCACTCTCAACATAAATGATTTGAAAGCGGTGGCTGCGGACATCAAAAACACCCTTTCAGCGGCTATTGCAGATCTCAGTCTAGATATACAGGCAGTAGCAGCACGACTCGAAGATGTGGAAGACACTACTGCCCGCCATGAGACAACGATCAATACACAAAGGCGCACCCTGTCCTCTCATACCCAGCAGCTACGAGAAATGCACAGAAGTATAGAAGACCTCGACAACAGAGGTCGTAGACACAACATTAGGATGAGAGGCCTACCTGAGATGGTTGACCCAGAGCACCTAATCCAAGCCACCACCTCCATTTTCAACGATCTCCTAGGGAGACCACCGGATACGTCGATAGACTTCGAACGCCTCCATCTGGCCCTCCGTCCCAAAGGAAGAGATACCGACCCCCCTTGAGATGTCATAGGATGTCTGGTGGACTTCAAACTTAAAGAGGATATCATGCGCCAGGCGCGCTTGCGAGGCTGTCTACTCCACAATGGCTTTGAAATTAAACTATATCACGATCTATCACAGATAACCCTCCAAAAGTGCAAATCTCTACGCCCCCTTTTGGACACTTTAAGAGAGTGAAATCTACCTTACAGATGGAAATTCCCCTTTTGTTTACAAGCGGGCGCGGGAACCAGAATCGCATACCTGCGCCACCCGGAAGACGCCCTCTCTTTTTGCTCAACACTGGGCATCTCACTGGTCGAGATCCCGGATTGGCATCTCGACCAACAACACTCACCCCTGCAACAAGAAGAGCCAATGGAAATACACCGCCGAGAGAGCCCACAGCCATACAGAAGGCGCCGCCACTCTCCTCACTCCCCTCCTCTGCTTCCCAACCACCGGTCTTCAGGCAGAGATAGCGTGTTGGCTTCCCCAGCTCACAGGAGTGCCAGGAGAGACTGACTTACATCACACTAACCTTCACATACCCACTACCCGTTCATAGAAGCTATTGATTTACACCTACGTCCTTTTTCTTTCATTACCTTTCTAACTCTTTAACTTTGACCTAAACGATCAAAGTAATCTTCACTGTTCTCTACTATACAGCCTTTACAACATTCCTCCTCCAACTCATTACCAACTCAGAAAAGTTACCTTGCCTTGCCTCCTCCTACTATGACTTTAACATCCTGACGCACTTTCTACTAGTCATGCCGCATAGCAATCCTACTACAAGAGCACAGATCCACTCCCAGCTTGGACTTTATTGAAGAATGGTTTGGCTAACACTCATCTCTACCCCCTTCAATTAAACACGGACCGGGCCCATAGGTTTCATGAAGAGACTGGCCTATACGAAATTGTGCGGATACGCCTAATTAGTGATGTGAGACTGCTCAGAGAGGTGACTGTTCTTCTTCTTTTCCTCTGCATTGATCACATCAATGAAGGTTCTTCTGAACAGTATGTCCGTAGATGGCCAGTGTTTTATTAATATACCAAGACCTGTAAACCATACTGGAGCCCTCTTATTTTGATAAGATATAAATGGCCTATATATTGGACACTTCCTGGATGGTAAGGTCTTTCTCTTTAATTCCACTAGAAAGAATTGTAGTATGGTAAGCCACCACACATTACCGCCGTACTGGTTTACTCTTAACCTCTCAAAACATTATGCTCACATAGTGTACCATCCACCTAACACACAAACAAATCACTATGTAAATCCTCACAGAAGAACTACAATCAGTCAGATTCCACAACCCCTCTACCGGGGAGGCAAGGTTGACACGTTCGACTATATCGCTATGGTAATGTTATCTCAGTTCAGCTATAAAGCTCTGTTCTTAAGTGCGTGGCCTGGGCCACCGCTTCCGACTATAACCCATCGCCCCAGAAATACCCCATTTAGCAACCTCTATCGAAACCCCACGGGACCCAAGCCCCTTCCGCCAATTCTTGGCTGAAGTAAGAAACAGAGGGTCATGGGTAGGCGGCGGTGTCCTGGGACACGTACGATGAACATAATTCAAACATCCCAGTTGGATGGACTTTAATTGCATTCACAATTTATGCAATACCGTTTAAATGATTATACTCTGGCATTTTGTATAACTGTTTTATAAAACATGTTTTGCATGTAACCTTAAGAAAAGTTATGGACCTAGGTAGGTACATACTGAAAAACACATTTACTGTACATAAGCCTTCCACCTCACACGACTCTCTATTGGCTCACGATACATACATATAACCGTTCCCCCTATAACACTAAACATAACACGCTTCAATATTAACCACATTATTGAACCTCACAGCTGTCATGGCCCTATTACACTGCTACAAATACAAATATTAACCCCCGCAACCATATGGAATCCACTATCCAAGCTTTCCACATATCCGCAACGCGCATTTTTACTACCCTAAAGGCTCCCTACCTTTCCCACTAACATATCTAGATGGGCGCTAAGGGTAGCGTAGACATAGAACACAACCCACAAAAACCCTCTTTAACAGTATACAAGATCTTCCTCCTCATTCCTAACACCCCCTACAACAGCACAGCACATATACCTGTGCTGACCCATATCGACAAACACCATCCCTTAGGTGAGATAGCTGGCCTATCCTAACCGTCGATCAAACCCCCCCCTCCTATATATAACCAATCTACTTTCCCCTGACCCAACTCCCAAATCCTCTTCCATCTTCATACCCACTCCACTCACAACTCTTCTCATTCAAGCTACAACAAGTGGAACTACTACACAGTTGATAATAAAATCATGCAACCAACACTCCAAACCCAGAAATGCCAAATTTAAATTGCTCTCTCTTAATGTGAAAGGACTAAATACATCTGAAAAAAAGATCAAAACTCCTATTATACCTACGGAAAACCAAAGCAGACGTGGTCCTCCTACAGGAAACACACTTCAGAACCGACTGTATCCCTAAATTAACAAATAAAGATTTCCCTAAAGTCTACCATGCATCCAACCCACTAGCAAAATCGAAAGGAGTTTCTATCTTAATTTCCAGACATCTACCCTTAGAAATTTCTGAATCACTCCTAGATGAAAACGGGCGCTTTGCATTCATAAAGGGCACACTATGGAATAGACCGTTAACGATTGCAAATATCTATAGCCCGAATTCTTGCCAGGTAAGCTTTTTTCGCGAAGTATCTTTGCTCTTCTCCTCCTTCCAAGAAGGGATAGTGATGATGGGTGGGGACTTTAATGTTGCCTTAAACCCCCTGGAGGATACATCATCAGGGACATCCCCCCTCACGTACAAAGCCCTTAAACACATAAAAACCCAAATCCATGAATTACTGTTACACGATACCTGGCGTGTCCTACACCCTAGAATCAAAGACTATACATTTTACTCTACCCCTCATGATAGATATTCTAGGATAGACTACATCCTTCTTTCCCAAAAAGACCTTCCCTTTTTAACAGAAGCCTCAATTGAACCTAAATTTCTGTCGGATCACCATCCTGTCACCGCAACTCTGTCCCTCCCAGAACACATCCATTTTAACAATATATGGAAACTGAACATCTGGCTATTATCGAACCCCATGAACGTTCTTAAAATCAATAAACACATTACAAACTTCTTTGAAATAAACAATACCCCTGACACATCCCATCGGACCCAATGGGAATCCCACAAGTGTGTCCTGAGAGGCATATTTATTAAATTAGCTGCATCACTCAAACTTTCTAAACAAGAGGCAGTTAACACACTACTGAAGCAAATACAAAACCTGGAAAAAACTCATAAACTGACAAAAGCACGCACCACCCTAACGGTACCTGAACAAGCCAGAGAACGTTTACGTGAGGAACTGGGCAAAAAAGTTAGGCGGAACTTGGTACTCTCCCAAAAGCTTTTTTACGAGCACGGTAATAAAAACGGCAAACTCCTAGCCAAAGCCCTACAAGCCAAAAAAGCCAACAACACAATTAGATCTATTCGCACACCAAACGGAAACCTAGTAACCAACAGCAATGATATTGCAAATCAGTTTGCACATTACTATGCTGAACTATATAGTCTTCCCCCTGAACAAAAACCAAGAGCAGAGAGCCGATCAGGCAATACGATCATTGCAGATTTTCTCTCTCAACACAGCCCCAAGCCAATATCGCAACAACAAGCCCTAGAAATAGATGGCCCCATAACCTCCACAGAATTTACTACAGTTATTAAACAGATGAAGCAATCACCTTTCTGGGCCAACTACGGCTTTCACCCCACCGTGCTTCCCAGTTTGGCAGGCGAAACTGCGGTACCAGCAGTACACGAGTCCACCAAATTTTTTAGAACCAACTGGAAGCTGCTGCAAGAGATACTTGCTTAAAGCGCAAGAATTAACCAAAGCCCCTTTCGATAAGAAAAAACGTGGTGAACTCAATCTTCAACCTGGCGACAAGACTTGGCTATCCACAAAAAAACTGAGACTATCATGCCCGTCCAAAAAGCTGGGCCCATGATTCATCGGCCCCTTCTCTGTTAAGAGAAAGATCAACCAGGTCTCCTATGAGTTGGAACGTCCATCATCCCTACGAATACACCCGGTATTTCATGTTTCCTTGCTGAAGCCGGTGACCCCGAATCCCTTCCCCAATAGAGCTAGTGCTCCCCCTGCCCCTGTCCTGATTGATGGCGAAGAGGAATTTGAGGTCAAGTCAATACTTCACTGCAGAAAGAGGGGTGGCAGGATCCAGTGTCTTGTAAAGTGGAAAGGGTATGGCCCAGAAGAGAGCTCTTGAGAGCCCGAAGCCAATCTTCATGCAGATGACTGTATCCAAACCTTCAAGGAAAACAATTCTGCCAAGCTGGCAAAGTTGGGCACCCGGAGGCTGCCCCTTGGGGGGGCAGTGTTAGGAGAAAATTGGCTCTTTTTGGACTTTGGCACATATGCGCGCACCTGTGCACGTCCACCCATGCCCGCGCACGTGCCGGAAATGGCGCCAAATGGTGCTATTTAAACCCCCTGCACCTGTCAGCAAGTGCTGTCCATTCTACAGCGTCTGAGTACCTGTGAGCCCCAGCTCTGTTCCTGTTTCCTGTTCCTGTGTTACTACCTGTTTTCTGATCCGACCCGGCTTGACCTGACCTGCTGATTATCTGCCTGCACCGACCCCAGCTATCCATGACTATCCGATTGTCTGATCCCTCTGTACTTCAGCTGCCAGCCTGTTAACAAACTTTGCTTGGACTTGACCACTCTCTTGCCTGACCCCTTGTACCGCACAGCCAGCCAGTTGCCGGCCCAGCCTGCACGACCACTCTTCTGATCTGCATGACCATCCAGCCCTCGTGCCATCCCGCACTCTTGGACCTCCTGTCTGCTCTACCAGGGGTCTCTGAATCGGGTGCGCAAGAGTGGTTGCTCCCTGCATAAGCCAGACTTCACCAACAGGATCATGACATGTACTCACTTTTATTGCCAGCGGTTTAGACATTAATGGCTGTGTGTTGAGTTATTTTGAGGGGACAGCAAATTTACACTGTTATACAAGCTGTACACTCACTACTTTACATTGTAGCAAAGTGTAATTTCTTCAGTGTTGTCACACAGAAAGATATAATAAAATATTTACAAAAATGTGAGGGGTGTACTCACTTTTGTGAAATACATTATATATTATAGTAACACACTCCTATAGTGATAATTATTACTTGCATAGGATTTTAATGGTATCTCACATGGAATAAGATGGAATCATCTCAATGTATGTATCGTTTGAAGAACCAGCCAGGAAGTTAGATATAGGCACAACATAGATGGATTTTTGTATAGGTTTACATTTGTTTGCTTGTTTTTCTATACAGCGTATTTACTGTGCAAAGGTAAATGAGCAAAATATTGATTTCCTTTTATAGTCTCTTTCTTTGCATAGATTATTGATTTGTATTTGAAACTGGTATTGCTAAAAGCCTTTATAAGTTTGCATATATTTTTAAATTTAAATATTTGAACTTTTATTTATTACATTGCATTTGTTCTCTGTACAATTCCTTGCTAAATGGTAAACATTAAGAATAAAAACTTCTGCATTTTTATTAATTCTTCCCACATCTGCCCTTCAATGCATCTAATTTTCTCATTTATGTGATTAGATGTTTAACTTGTTTAGCTTCATGTTGCAGCATCACACGTATAGGTAGAATCTTATGTACAAAACAAACTATTGGTCTGCTTTTAACAAGTTGTCTAGTATAACTTTGAGATTGAACACAATTTCTTTTATTCTTGACAGAATGCCAAGCTGCATGCCGATGCCTTTGCTTTTTCTTGGTGGACTTGTAATCCACATGGTGCCTTTCATGTTTTCTCCCAGAGCAAAGGCAGCATGTGGAAATGGCTTGAGTAAACAAATGTGTTAGAGCAACAACTTAATGCCCTAAAGGGAAAAATTCTTCTTAAAAAAGGGTGTATTCAGAATATATTCAACACTTTTTCCTGGACTCTACATTTTTGCAGTAATGGTTTTTTTTTTTTTTTCCAAAATATTTTATTGAAACAATGTCAAGAAAATACATACAGGTCAAAGTAATGTACCTTACATATCAGTTTTCGTTGTAACAGAAAATAAGCAAACATGACTGCTTAAAAGCTTATCCAATTACAAGTTAGTAATGAACAGTATATAACAGGTGTTCGTCTTATGAGACCTCATAGATTGATCTTGTTGTTATAGGTAGTTCAATATCAAGCCCCACCAACCCGCCAGACCTCCGCGATACCTCTTCGGGCTCACCCATACCCTTGGGGTTTGGTGTGTTTTTGCCTTATAGGGAGACCATGAGAAAGTGGTGTTCTTAGTTTGAAGCTCTATAACTTGATGGATATTGTTGTTCTAGTTAGATACTCCAGAGTATTCTGCTTGTGGACAATATATGACAAGTAATGATTGAACATTAACCTATTCGAAAATTCGTCAGTACAAACGAATAAAAGACAATGTTGCTTTTGACTATACATTCCATGTAATGAAACTGGACATACATAAAAGAACTGTAACAAAGTTATTTTATAAAACCTTTTTTTTTTTTTTTGGTAATGACGTTTTTACATCTCAGGTCCTTTTTCACAACTTATATAAGACTTATGTGGGAAAAAATTCTTCTTAAAAAGGGAAATCCCGTAATTCAACAACGAGATTGTG
>BLSH010385473.1:109649-132825 GCA_018402905.1 Glandirana rugosa | reverse complement strand
GGTATCCGACCGGATATAGTGGATTGCACGTGTTGTGGGTGTATAAATCCGGGTATTAAAGTTGATGTCTCCACTAGGGGAGGTTGGAGAGAGCGTGGGGGAGGGTTATTGTTCGCTATATTATGTAGGATTTGGTTTAAGGATAATTGAGGTCTCAGTGTAGGCTGCGTTGTTCTGAGGAACTGTGAGGTACGTGTGTATCTCATAAAATCGTAACAATGCTAATAACAACAGTATTAACCGTAATAACAGTAATAGTAAAAATAATAATGGGCTTTCCAGTTGAGCATGAGTACCCGTAGGGGGTCGCCAGGTCACTATGTGGGGTGTAGGGGGAGACATTGCTTGTCATACAGTTTAGAGATGGGGGGGCGATTAATGCAGGTGTTACTTAATGTGCTCATGTAGTAAAGAGCTGGAACAGTAATGGTTTTATCAGATTCTCACATGAATAAATGCAGAATGCATAGACCCATGTTTAATGTGGTGAGTTCTGAAATGCACCTCAGAATGTCCCTATTGAGGCAATTATAGCAACAACAGAAACTCAGACTCGTTCAAATGCAGTCCAAAGCAAGGGAGCACACTAGGGATAAGCTTTAGATTGGGGTTAAGCATGAGCTCAACCCAATCCCAAGTCATTGTAGTTAGGGAATAAGATGAACTAATGCACTTATTCACCTATTAATCTCTATGGCAAACATTTACCAATAATGTATGGGTCCCTAGCGCTCAACAGGACCCCATGGGATAGCTCAAGAGGGACCAGGTGTGTCTGTTTGCCGCCATCACGCTGCGGTGGGAGGGTGGTAAGTGCTTAAATATCGTGCTTGACGGGTCCCCCTAGTATGGATCTCTGTGATGTTTAGAACAGTGGCACCTCAAAATGACATTTGTAAAGGAAAAATTGTCATTCAAAACCGGTCGTGCCTGGAATGTATTGCTGGTTCCCTGCAATATAAATAAAGATCACTGAAAAAGCATTGCGTTGGGGTCCCCCCCAGTCCATACCAGGCCCTTCGGGTCTGGTATGGATTTTAAGGGGAACCCCACACCAAATTTATAAAAAATGGTGTTGGGCTTCCCCCAAAATCCAAACAAGACCCTTATGCGAGCATGCAGCCCTGGCATGGCAGGGGGGTGGGGACGAGTGAGTGCGCCCCCTCCGAACCTTATCAGGCCACATTCCCTCAACATGGGGAGAGTGCTTTGGGGTCTAGTTTGCATTGCGGGGGGACCCCAACGCCATTTTCCCAAAATTTGGCATGGGGTTCCCCTTAAAATCCATACCAGACCTGAAGGGCCTGGTACGGACTTTGCGGGGGACCCCTTCCCAAAATTTCTGTTTAATTTTGGCGTGGAGTTCCTCTTAAAATCTATGCCAGACCCTTTTCCGAGTGTGCATGCACTGTATATAGTCTACACAGTGGTGTAGTGGTTAGCACTTTCGCCTGGGAGCAAATGGGTCACTCGTTCAATTCCCAACCACAATATTACCTGCCTAGAGGTTGCATGCTCTCCCTGTGTCTGTGTGGGATTCCTCCAGGTTCTCCGGTATGTAGCATACTGACTGCACTACACAATCGTACGACCGCAAATTCCAGCTTGTCTTTGGTGAGAAACCCAACCAGGGGTTTATTGTAAACTTCAACACAAGTATTAACATATCCAGGACGTGAACCAGCAACCTTTTGGGTGCCAGGTGGTTTTGCTAGCCATTTAGCTATTGAGCAGTGAGCAAATGGGTTGTCCATCGCTGTGGTGTGAACCAGCCCTAAGTCCATAGCCATGCTCAGTATCACAAGTAATATACAATAGATTGTCCTAAGTAGTGGGAAATGTGCCTTTACACACACATGAACTATAATGGCAGCCCAGGGTTCAGTATAGAGTTGGGCCACCATTTGCAGCTATAATAGCTTCAACTCTCTGGGAAGGCTGTCCATAAGGCTTAGGAATGTGTCTATAGGAATGTTTGAACATTCTTCCAGAAGTGCATTTGTGAGGTCAGGCACTGATGTTGGATGAGAAGGCCTGGCTCGCAGTCTCTGCTCTAATTCGGCCAAAAGGTGTTCTATCGGGTTGAGGTCAGGACTCTGTGCAGGCCAGTCAAGTTCCTCGATACCAACCTCCCTCATCCATGTCTTTATGGCCTTTGCTTTGTGCAGTGGTGCACAGTCATGTTGGAACAGGAAGGGGCCATCCCCAAACTGTTCCCACAAAGTTGGGAGCATGAAATTGCCCAAAATGTCTTGCTGATGCCTTAGGAGTTCCCTTCACTGGAACTAAGGAGCCAAGCCCAAGCCCTGAAAAACAACCCCATACCATAATCCCCCCTCCACCAAATGATTTGGACCAGTGCACAAAGCAAGATCCAAAAAAGACATGGATGAGTGAGCTTGGGGTGAAGGAACTTGACTGTCCTGCACATAGTCCTGACCTCAACCAGATAGGACACCTTTTGGCTGAATTAGAGTTCAGATTGTGAGCCAGGCCTTCTCATCCAACATCAGTGCCTGACTTCACAAATGCACTTCTGGAAGAATGGACACATACTCCCATAGACAAACATCCTAAACCTTATGGACAGCCTTCCCCAGGAGAGTTGAAGCTGTTATAGCTGCAAAGGGTGGGCCAACTCAATATTGAACCCTACGGATTAAGACTGGGATCCCATTAAAGTTCATGTGCATGTAAAGGTAGGCATCCCCATTGCCTAGCTAGCATAACTAGTATATCTGGTAAGATTTGCAATGGTGGTGGAACCCTCCTACGCATAAATACTACATTTAGACATAATTTAGGTAAGTCCCTGAGTCATGTTTAACAATATAGAGAGGACAAACAACATATCTACATGAAGTGACATGCTTGAGAATCAAACTCAGGACATCTGCAATGGTAGACAGAACTGCTACCTTTTAAACCACAGGGCTTACACACAACAAGTCCTCCTACACATAAATACACAGATACTGCATGTCTAGGAATATACAGGACTTGCATTAGTCAGGAGTAAATCTTCTAAAATTTAATCTGTGATTTTTGGTGGTTCTTGCTGCGTGAGCATAGAATATATTAATTATTATAAAATAAATTATTATATAATAAAAAAATAATTATATTAAAGTTATCCTCAGATTTTTGGTAATGACATTTTTATTTCTGATGTTGGTACACATATTCCATTTTTGGGGCTCAAATTAGGATCATTTGAAAAGAATAAAAAAAAGGGACTAATTTTAAATTTCCATAAGCAATGGTATTGTTTGTGGTTTGTAAAGACATCTGTGTGAGTTTGGGGAAATATTTTTGTGACATTGACAGCAGCAAAGTGAAATTGACCGATAAAAAAAAAATATTTACAAAACATGAAGATATTTCACATTGTAGCATTCTTAAAAACAAAATAGATTATCAAATGTGCAACATTGTTGCCAGGCCAATTTATTTGAGAGAAAGATACATTTCTTTTCAACATGAAATGGATTTATTAGATAAAGTAACAGTTGTACCATTAGAATGAATGGCAGAAACTTGCACTTGGCAAAATAACTCTCATCTTCACTCCCAAAAAATGTGTGTAAAATAAGTCACATTTTGGTATTTACTAACAACTCAAGGAATTACTCCATGAGAGTAATTTTGAGACTTGTTTTGTGTCTGAGCATGCTCAGTTGTGCTCAGCTGTGCTCTGTGCCTAGGAGTAAAGAGACGGGGTATTTACCTTTTCTCAGACTTTTTAAGATATTTCATTGTAGAAATCACTTTTTCACACAATTTAAAAGCAGATTATCTTTAAATAATATACTGCATATTTTAGCACAATTTAGGTGATCATACCATGCTCCAAACATTATTTCCATGTGCAATTCCCTTGCTTTTACCACGACTAGTTTTTTAGTCAGTCACTGCTGTTTGGGTACTATAGTGAATTTGATTCTGGGACTATTTTCTCCCTCAGGGCTTTAGTGAATACATTTTCTGACTAGATTTAGTCACTTTCTAGGGATTTTAGTTGTTTGTGACCATTTGTTCCCCCATGGTGCTATAGTAAATAAACCTCATTATCTCATACACAGCATCCTACAAAAAACATACACGTTTACAGTATAAATTGGTCAGTGACAATCTCAGATCAGCTCAGACTAACCTAACTTCTCACAACAACCCCGGAAATAGAACAAAATGGTTAGCCTCAAAAAAATACTTTGAAGCATGGGCAGACAGAGTTGCGGTACTCCATAAGGCGCACTTGGAAGCTCATTTCCATAAATTTGGCAACAAATCTGGAAAGCTACTGGCCAGACTCACATCCCTCAGAGACTCCACAGGCAACATTAAATCCAAACCTAAAGAAATCAGCCAGGTAATGCTAGACTTCTACACCAACCTTTATGCTCCCGACCCTATAGACAAGGAAGAAGCACACAAACTACTAGCCCAGGTCAACCTTCCGAAAATCACCCCCTTGCAATTGGAAATGTTAAATGCAGATATATCACCCAAAGAAATAGATGCAGCTATCCGGCACCTAGCCCCCTCCAAAGCCCCCGGTCCGGACGGTCTCACAGGGGAATTCTACAAAATTCTGAGCGATGACATCACGCTAACCCTACAAAAAGTATATGCTACACTATGGCGAGGTGGCGCTTATCTTCTCACTGGAAATCAAGCCATTATTAAACTTGAAGAAAGGAAAATACCCCACCCAAACCGAATCCTACAGACCCATATCCCTTTTAAATATCAATGTAAATTTACTCTCCAAAATAGTAGCCACGAGACTTGCCACAATTATGCCGGACCTCATAGACCCTGCACAATCCGGTTTCATACGGGGCAGGACCGCTACATTAAACATCAGGAAGGTCTTAGCGGTGCTGGAGATGGCGAAGCGAGATGGGGGAGCACGCCATCATCACCCTAGATGCAGAGAAAGCCTTGGACAATGTCAGCTTTTAATGCTTACATTTGGTACTCAAGCGACTAGGCTTCAAATGCTCCTTTACCCACCTCATCAAGGCTATGTACTCGGCTCCTGCGGCTAGGCTGGTGGCGGCGGGTTTTCTCATCCCCGAATTTAAGCTACATAAGGGTACCAGACAGGGATGCCCCCTATCACCCCTGCTGTTTAATCTAGTTCTGGAACCGCTTTCCAGATACCTTAATTATGTCGCCCCCCTTCATGGCATTAAATTTCGGGACTTCGAACTACGCTCATCTTTGTTTGCTGATGACGTCCTCATATTCACTTCAAAACCTGCCACTGACATGTTCACGATAAAAAATATCTTTGACACATTCAGGCTATGCTTGAGCCTTTGTATCAACTATCACAAGAGTGAGATGCTTTCACTGGGAATCTCCTCTAGCCCTTCTTGGACCTCAGACTCCCCATTTGCAATAGCTCACTCCCACATAACATATTTAGGTATCAGAATAGGCAAACTACCCTCATCTCTCTACTATCTCAACTACCCCGCTCTCTTGACTAAGATACAGCGGGAAATGGACAGCTGGATGAATCTGCCCCTCTTGCTCATGGGGAGATGTTACTTAATAAAAATGGTTACCTTTGCTCACCTTTTATACCCCCTCCAAACAATCCCATTGTTGCTAAAACACAAAGATATCCAAATGCTCAATAAGAGCATGTCACGCTTTATTTGGCGGGGGAGGCGACCCCGCATATCCTTGCATAAACTGCATCTCCCCAGGAGCGAGGGGGACACAAGTCTTCCCAATGTCAGATTGTACAATATAGCATATGTGTATAAATCACAGCGCCATATCATTAATCCACAACTTGTTGTGAACCATACACAATACAAAAAATTATTGGAAATAAATCCACACTCTTTCTTGAATATGTGCTATAAATAAAGTTCATAAAAAACATTCAAGTGTCCAAATCTTTGAAAGAAAGTGCTTAGAAGAAAGGCGTGATGAGGCTCCTATGACGAGTAGGTTCACCTGAGGTACAGCAGCCGTACACACCTGAGTTTTTTCACTAGTTTATATATTTATTGTTTATTCACAGACCCAAGGGTTGGCGCTTAATATTTTGTAATAATATGTACAATATAGCATGCCTGCTCAGATTTAGCCTAGACTGGACAACCCCATCCTCTAGATACTCAAACTACCAGATTGAGTCAGATATGGTACACCCCTACTCCTTGGAAGCTCCCCTCCACTCTAGGTGGAAAACAACTCCACCAGACAGCCAACACAATCTCTTGATTAGGGACACTGCAATAGCCTGAAGAGAGCACAGGACACTCCCCAAACTCCCCCTCTGCATGTCTAAATTCATCCCGATCGGGGGCAATCCAAGCTTTCCACCAGGAGGGGAACATAAAATCTTCAAGGACCGGGAAGCCAAGGGCCTAACAAGATTCTCCTTCCTGTTTGACAAACTCACTGGATCCCCCCGGGACTTTTGCTCCATTGCAACGCAATATTCTATACCGAAAAGTCACGTTTTCTACTACTGGCAATGCGTCAGCTACGTACAGTCCTCCTGCATGGATAAAGTCAAGATGTTCCCAGGACAGCATTGTGGATACCCTCCTCCATAAACAATCCTATAAAATATTGGATATCTACAAGCCATTACTGGCACTGACCTCCTGCCCTTTGGAGTCTTCCTCAGTAGCAAACTGGAATAAGCACTTTTAAAAAACAGACTTGGTTGATAAAATTTTAAAAGGATACCTTACAACCCTAAAATTAACTCCAAACGAGATATGGCGTGAAACTCAATTAAAAATAATGCATTGGGAATGTATCCCTTTCCTCTCAAATAATTCAGAACCCCAATCTGCATACTGCCCACTCTGTAAGCAGCATAAACCTTCCCTCACGCATCGATTCTGTATGTGCCCACACATTGAAACCTTTTGGGACCGTATCCTCTCATACGTCCACAACAACACTCTTATCTCCCTACCGAAAGACCCCTTACTCCTTCTTTTCGGTTACTGGGGAATGGCACAACAATCGCTGCATGCCGGGGCTAAAGAGTAGACTCTTACTTGCCTTCTCATAGCCAGAAGAGCCATCCTGAAAAACTGGCTTTCCTCCTCAGCCCCCTCGATCAACCAGATCAAAAAGGACCTGACTGCACTTTTCTTCAAGAAAAAGCTTAATACAGACTTTAACCTTCCTAAGGCGGTAAACTGTTTCCACCAAAAGTGGAAACTATTCGCAACTCACACGCTGCTATCAAATGAGGCTGAGAACCAAACGGACACTTTCACATACTTCCTGGATAGTACATCTTCTTTCACTCAAGATGATGTTGGATAACTACCATTTTCTTTTTTTTTTTCAATATTCTTTATTGAATTTTCAGATCAACAAGGATAGGCTGAGCATATTCGGCTTGAATTATGTGTGGGCGAGCTCGGCCATGGCCGAGCCCCTCCACATAGCTAGAGTCCTGAGGGCTAGTCCGATGTCGTCCCCTAGGCACCCCTAATGGGGACATACCTGTGTCCTAAGGGAGTCCACAAACGTGTCCTACAGTGGCTCGTCCTATTTACAGGGTGGGGGAATGGGGGTTGGGTGGGTAGAGGGAAGTGAGTTATAACTAGAGGAATATAACATCTTAATATTGGCACAACAAGTGATATAGTAGTCAGAACAGTCTGATATATGGTCTAGTAGGTATCCGCCTTGGGGCTATTCTCCAATTAATATTGATTGGTCCGGTCGCGACGAGTGGTTGAGGGGGTTGGGGTGCAGTGATTTCCCAGAACCCCACTGCTATAATTTGGTGGTTAGCTTTAATTAAGTGAGTTTGTTGGCTCTTGGGTCTAAAAGCCAGTACTGCCATCTCTCATAGAACTTCCCTAGTGTCATATGTGCTTTGGAGTATAGAAATTCCATGAGCAACTGATCATTTAGTATAACAATGGTTTGTTGTACTGTAGGTAGAGTTGCTTCCTTCCACTTTCTGGTTATAGAGAGACGTGCGGCAGCTAAAATGTGGATAATTATGGGGTGGAGTTTTGGGTGCCACTCGTCAAGACCTAGACCGAATAGAGCTAGTTGTGGGGTGATGTTGGGGGGTTGACCCGTTATGTCTTTGATAAGGTCCGATATGTCATTCCAGAAGTGAGTGATGTGTGGGCATTCCCATAGGATATGGTGGGTGTGACCTTCTTGTTTACAGTTCCTCCAGCAGTCTCTGGAGTTAGAGGGAAAGATCCGGGCAAGTTTCACGGGGGTATAGTGCCAGCAGTGCAAGATTTTCAAGAGTGTTTCCCAGTGGGAAATGTTCCTTGAGAATTTTGAGGGGGCTAGTATGGCTCTCTGCCATTCAGCGATGGGGAAAGATTGTTTCAGAACGTTCTCCCATTGCAGTATGGGTGCTGGTTTATCTTTGTTTTTTTGGAGCATCAAAATACCGTATATAGCTGATATACTCCTTTTTTTTGTTGCTGGCGGAGTTGAGGAGGGATATAATTTCTGTTGTGGTGGTGTCTTCCATGGGGGTGATGAATGCTAGGGAGTGTCTAATTCTCAGGTATGCATAGAAATCTCTGTTCGGGATGTTGTAGGTATCCTTTAGTTGAGGAAAAGGTATAAGTTTGTGTTGCTGGAATAGTACCTATTGATTTGATACCCAAAGTGGTCCATTTCTGTATTGGTAAATCCGGCGTGATTAGAGCAAGAGCAGAGAGAGGAAGGAATCGCAGAGTCTGAGCGTGAAGGTTGGAGGATATCTGTCTCACAGCTTTCCACACTGTGATTGTCACATTCACCGTGGGTAGGAATGATCGGGGGGGATGGTAGCCCAACCAGACTGCTGATAGAAATTGTTGAGGGTTGTCCGTAAGAGTTACTTTTTCGATTTCCGCCCATCTCTGTGGTTCCTTTGACCCCCATATCGCTTTGGTTTGAGCTAGAATGGTTGCTCTGTAGTACACTCTCAAATCTGGAACTCCTGGACCAAAGTGAGATTTCGGTGCTCTGAGGAGGGTTGCTTTGATTCGGGGTTTACGAGAAGCCCAAATAAATCTGTTGACTGTGGCTTGAAGTTTTGCTAGGTCTGTTTGCAAGATCGTGATAGGCAAAGTCTTGAAGAAGTATAGTATATGGGGTACCAATAACATTTTGGCAAGGGCTATTCTTCCTGCCCAAGATGCTGGTGTGTTTAAGAGGGACTTTGAAATATCTTGTAATTTCTGCTGTAGGGAGGACATATTGATACGCAGGATCATGTCAATAGGAGTTGTCAGTTGGATGCCTAGATATTGCAGTGAGGATTCTGGAGCCCAGGAGAACAGGGAGGAGTTTGAAATGGATGCCCTGAGTTGTGGAGATAGGGCGACTCCTAACATGGAAGATTTAGAGTGATTTACCTTATACATAGATATCTGGCCGAATGTGTTGAGTAGTTCGCATAGTGCAGGTAAGGACGTGAGGGGATCAGTAATGCAGACGATTATATCGTCCGCGTATGAACCGATTTTTTTGTTGGTTCCCTCTAATTTCTAGACCCTGAATGTTGGTATGTTCCCTAACTGCTTGTGCGAGCGGTTCGACGGAGAGGGCAAAAATCAGGGGGGATAGAGGGCAGCCCTGCCTTGTCCCGTTGGTGATGGGGAAAGGTGATGACAGAAGTCCTGATGTTAAGACTCTGGCTTTTGGGGTGGTATATAGGCTCATTATAGCATTCAGGAAGGAACCCTGAATCCCAAATTTTCACAGAGCCAGGGACAGATATGACCAATCAACCCTGTCGAATGCCTTCTCCGCGTCCAAAGAGATCAGCAGAGAAGGCGCTCCACAGTGCTCGGCCCAGGCAATGATATCCAAGAATCTGCGAGTGGCATCCGATGCTTGCCTACGAGGTATAAAACCCACCTGCTCTGGGTGGACCAGGCTGGGGATATATTTGGCTAATCGGGTGGCTAGTAATTTAGTGTAAATCTTGAGATCAGTATTTAGTAGTGAAATTGGTCTGTAATTCGCTGGGTTTTGAGGGTCTTTGCCCGTTTTGTGTATAGTGGTGATGGTCGATTCTAAAGTTTCGGAAGGAATTTTCCCTGTCTCTAAGAAGTAGTTAAGAGTGTCACAAAGGTGAGGGGTTAGCTGTTCTAGAAAGGTTTTGTAGTATTCATTCCCAAAACCATCAGGGCCCGGGGCTTTGTGGATGGGTAGCTTTTTTATTGTTTGTTTGATCTCATTGTGTGTGAAGGGTGTTGACAAGGCCTCCAACTGTGTGGGAGAGACAGTGGGAAGTTGTAGAGGGTCCAGAAAGTAATTTATTTGTTGCAGTGTGGGTTTGGGCTCTTCGGGGTTTTGTTTTAAATTGTACAATTTAGCGTAGAAAGCACTAAAGCAATCTGCTATATCTTTAGGGTTTATTAATTTACGACCCTGAGCATCTACTAGGGATTAAATTCTGTTTTGTGTGGCTCTTCTTTTATATTGTTGCGCCAGGAATTTTCCTGGTCTGTTTCCCTGGGAATACCAGGTGAGACGCAGACGCCTAATGTAGAAGTCATGGCTTTTTTGAAGGAGGGAGCTAAGTTCATTTCTTACTTTATTAAGTTTTGTGAGTGTCACGTTTTTGGGGTCTTTTTTATGAGTGGATTCTAGGGCTCTGATTTGTGCCAAAAGATCATCTATATTTATGTTCCTCTTTTTTTTCTCCTGGGCCCCTATTTTTAGGAAAATACCTCTGAGTGTGGCTTTGTGGGACTAGAGACTGATCCTGCGTTGGTATCAAAAAACAATTGGATTGCAGACTCGACCTGTTCCCGGTTCTCCTTAGGGTTTAGTAAGGCGGGGTTCAGTCGCCAGGATTTATGATTGGGTGTTTGGGAGTTGAGAAGGAGAGTTATTGATACAGGGGCATGATCCGACCAGGTGGTACTACCTATGGATGCTTTTGTGATTTTTTGCAAGAGTACCTTGGAGGTCAGGAACAGGTCAATTCTGGAATAAGATTTCTGCGAGGGCGAATAGAAGGAGTAATCCCTTTCAGCGCCATGGAGACATCTCCAGGGATCATGCAGATCCTCTTGTGAGATGAGGGATGATAGAGCTGTGGACCTCCTCCTTTTTTCATTGGCTGAGTCCATGAGATGGTCGATGATCTCATTGAAGTCCCCACAGAGAATGAGTTGGTCTCTGGGAAGGTGTTGCAATTTTTGAAGGACCGATCTGTAGAAAAGTTTTTGATGTTTATTTGGGGCGTAAATGTTAGCAATGACCACTGGTTGGTTATTGATATAGGCAGATAGTATAATGTATCTACCATCTGGGTCCTGATCCAAATGGGTGAGTCTGAAAGCTACTGAAGTGTTAATCGCTATCATGACTCCACTTTTTTTCCGATCCGAACGTGCATGAAAACATGTAGGAAATTGCCTGTTCGAGCATTTAGGGGGGTTGATTTCAGTAAAGTGCGTTTCCTGGAAACACAGGACATCCGCTTTCAGGAGTTTGGCTTCTCGCCATAGAAGTGATCGCTTGAAGGGGCTATTCAGTCCCTTCGCATTTAGGGAGGCAATTGTGATGGACATTTTGCTTTGGGATGGAGGTGAAACAATTCAGCTCCTGGCGCTTATTGGGATTCTCTACCTCTATTGTCCTGGAGAAATGTACAGAAGGTATATGTTCCTGGGGGGTGTGAGAAGTGTCGAGTCTGACTCTCAGGCTCCTAAACTAAATTAGGCGTAATAATGAGATATTTGTCCAGCCACCAGGTATCCTCTCCAGTAGAAGAGGTGTGGGACTTCATATGTAGTCTCTTAGGTATTCGATCTGGAGGCCCAGGGGTTTTGCATTTTGGGGTTAGGACCCCTGTTTGGTGTGGAAGGAGGTTCTTGAGTGCTGAAGCCCCAGTTATTGAGGAGTTTGATGCCCTCTTTCGGGGTGAGGACTGAAACTTGTTGGTTGTTATGAGTTACCAGCAGTTTGGTGGGGTATCCCCATTTATAGGGGATTTTTTGTTCCATCAGGGCCGCTGTGACTTGGGAGAAAGTCTTACGTGCCTGAGAGGTGGCAGGGGAGATACCATTAAATAGCAGTATCTTACTGAAGGGCTCTGGCATAGAGCGTAGGGATCTCGCTGCCCTCATGATTTCGTCTTTTACATGGAAATAATGTAGTCTCGCTAGAATGTCTCTAGGTACTGAAGCGGGGAGATGTTGTGGCTTGCGGATCCTATGAGCATGGTCTATGAGGAGATCCTTTGTGATGAGTGATGGTATATGTTTCCTGAAAAGTTGCTGTAGATAGGGGATAATTTCTGGGGGGGCTAAGGATTCTGAGACCCCTCTGATTTTTATATTTTGCCTGCGCGACCGGTCCTCTAGGTCGGCGACATTCAGGCGCAACATTTGTATTGTGGCTGCTTGGTCATCTTGTATGTCGACCATCCTGTTGTGGGCTTTAGTGGCCTCCTCTAAGTGTTGCTCTATGTATGTTGTGCGGTCTTCTAGCAAGGTGACATCTCCTTGTAGTTGTGTAATGGAGGATTTAAGCTCTTTGTAGAGATCTGCCTGTAGGGCTAGGAGCATTGTTTTAATTGCGTGTTCAGAGGCAGGGCTATCGGATGTGGGGAAAGCTGCCAGCGGGGGAATGGAGGTTTCTCCTGTTGTGGGACTACAGGTCCCAGCGCCATGCTGTTTTTTAGTGGGTGGCTGCTTGTTAGGAGAATGCAGAGGGAACTCTGCTAATCTCTTACCTCTGTCTCCTGAGTTCAATGAGTGATCTTGGTCTGGTGCAGGAGTGTCATCCATCTCAGCAGCGTTTTCCTGCAAAGGGATCGTGTGATCCGCCCTCCCTTCCCCTGCTTCGTTCTGCTGAGCGGCGCCATTGCTCTGTGCAGGCCTCATGTAGAAGTCCAGCTTGCGGGAGCCGTTCGCTTGCTTTTCCTTCCTGGGCATAGTCCAGGTGGGTCCCGGCAGGTTCCCCTCTGTGATGGAGGGGGAATAGTTGCTGTAACCAGGCTGGGAGAGCTGACCGGAGGAGCGGAGAGGTAGAGCTCGGTGATCAAGCGGCCATCTCCTCTCGCGGCCAGGACACGCCCCCTGGATAACTACCATTTTCATCCCACCATGACTGGTATGTGCCATAGGGTTTCAATCTATGTGAACTACTTGTCAGGTGGTACTCACTGCAGGCACCGGAAACAATTACATTTGACATGACCTGTTGGAAATAGGAATCCCCCCCCCTCCCTCCCCTCCTTTCAACTGAATATGATCCATCTGGCTGTACCATTGGTTGACTGTCATATTTATCTTGTATCTTGCTTTACTAATAAGTCTTTCATTATTAAAAGTCGCTCAATTGTAGAAAATGTTAAATCTCTCCGAGTCATTTTCATGACTCTGAGTACTCTTATATCTTTGTATTCCTGTATATTTATCTCAATAAATTCTTTTGAAAAAAAAAAAAAAAGACTCCTCAAACAGGATAACCTTTCATCCAGTCAAAGAGAGGCTCTAAAAACATTAAGGGATCAACACCACTTGACGATAAAGCCCTCCGATAAGGGGGCAATATCTTAGTGATAACTAATGAACAGTACCTACAGATGTGCAGCAACATTCTCCAGAACAGAGAGTGGTACCAGTCCATGTCACACTCGGTAATTGAGAACTTCAACAAACAATTTTACATCCTTGTGGATACGGCATACTTGGATAATGTGATTAATAAACAAACTTGGGATTTTGTTCTCACTACATTCCCTAAGATTCCGACATTTTACAGCTTGCCCAAAATCCACAAGGATGTAAAGAATCCCCCGGGTAGACCTATTGTCTCCGGTCGAGGATCCATTACGGAAAATCTGAGCAGATATATAGATGCGCAGCTCAGTCCATTGGTAACCTGTTTGCCATCTTACATTAGAGATGCAGCACATTTTCTACAGAACTTGGAGGGCCTCTGCATACCCCCGGAGACCTGGTTGGTCTCGGTGGATATGGAGGCCCTCTATAGTTCGATCCCTCACCAGTTGGGGGTCGAGGTGGTGAAACATTTTTTGTCCCAATCCCATAGGGACAATGCCAAATTCCATGAATTCCTTACCTCGGCCCTCAATTTCATTTTGACACATAACATTTTTTTCATTTAATGGATCCCATTTCCTCCAGGTACAGGGCGTAGTGATGGGGGCATGTTGTGCCCCATCCTACGCCAATCTGTACCTGGGGGAATGGGAAAGGTCATTCCTGTCCAATGAGAATCTGAGCCAGTTGACCAGCCCTATCTGGGTCTGGCTCAGATTTATAGATGACATTTTCCTTATTTGGGGGGTACCAGGGAACTCCTGGACCAATGCCTATTAGTGATGAACAACAATGATTGAAATCTGAAGTTCACAATGGTGGCAGATAGAACCAGACTGACATTCCTGGACGGGAGGAGGGCAAATTAGAAAGTACCCTGTTCCGAAAGGAAACGGCATGGAACCAAATTCTCCATGCTACAAGCTCCCACCCCGAGAATCTAGTGAGAACAATACCGTATGGGCAATATTTGCGGCTTCCCCGCAATATTAGCGGCTTCCCCGCAATATTAGCGGCTTCGCCGCTATTGCTCTAATGAACAAATGTTTCAGGAAGAATCAAATAAATTAAAAATGAGACTCCTACAAAGAGGATACTCAAATTCAACTCTTAAAAAAGCGTTTCAATGAGCTAAAACAAAAACTAGACAGGAATAATTATTTGGAGATAGTCAATCTAGCAAAAGGAGAAATACCATCAAAACTTATTTGCACTAGCCATGGAACCCCTGGCGCAAATGATCCGCTCTAATCAGGACATCAAGGGAATAGAAATAGGTGGTCACCAACACAAACTGTGCTTATTTGCTGATGACGTCCTTATTTTTCTTTCCGCTCCCCTGACTTCCACCCCCATATTACTCAACACATTGGACAAATTTGCTAGCATTTCAGGACTAACAGTAAACCCACAAAAATCTAAAATCCTTAATATCTCCCTACCTCCCCCTCTCCAAGAGCAACTTCAACAAGTCCTACCCTTCTCCTGGGTCCAAAACCACTTAACCTACCTGGGAGTTAAATTAACCTCAGACCCCACTAATCTTTTTTCGGCTAACTATCCCCCAATGCTAGCACACCTCACAAAACTAATGAACTCCTGGTCACCCCTACCTATCTCCTGGTTGGGACGTATCACTGTTGTGAAAATGGTAATCCTACCTAAGATACTGTTCTTGTTTAGAGTACTCCCCATCTCAATTCCCGCTTATTTTTTCCGTATCTTGCAGAGAAGGGTCCTAGCCTACACTTGGGGTAAAACTAAACCCTGCACGTCTAAGTCTGTACTTTACCAACACAAATTGCAGGGAGGCCTGGGCTTATCCTCCTTCCTGAAATACTAGCAGGCGTCACAGGTAGCTGTGCTTACAAAATACCACGCCACTAAAGAAGTCCCCTTGTGGGTATCACTGGAAGCGGTTGATTGTGATCCCCTCTCGCTAGCCAACATTTTATGGCTTCAAGTGAAAAATCGAGGTAAAACAGCCAACCCAGTAACGCGCCACTCTCTCCACATCTGGGACGCCCTTAAATTTAAATTCAAACTGCAATCTGCCCACAATCCTCTCCTCTCATACTTACACAACCCCACTTTCTACCCAGCCTGGGTTGCTCCAGCCTCCTTTTCTAATTGGGTGAATGCAGACCTACTCAGGGCAAACTCCTTTTTCATTTCGGATAAATTTATGTCTTTCCCAACGATAAGGGAATCCTATGGCCTCCCTAGTTCTGAGATCTTCCGGTATCTCCAGCTCAAACATTTTTTTACCTCATGTAAGCGTCAGGACACGACCCTCCCATCTATGACAAGCTTCGAACATATATGCCTTAAGGAACCACACTGTCGAGGATTAATCTCCCTAATATATAAGAGCTTAAATGACCCCTCTGGTCAGATAACTCTCCCCTACACTTCTAGATGGGCCCAAGACATCAACCTGAATATAGACCCAGACACCTCGTCGATTATCTGGCAGAACACAAAATCAGCTTCTCAAAACATAGTCGCATCGGAAACTATAAGGTCCTACTTAGATGGTACCTGGTTCCTGCTCGTATAGCTAAATTTGCTCCCACACATTCCCCAAATTGTTTCCCGCGGCTGCCCAGAGGCGGGTACCCACAACCATATTTGGTGGACATGCCCGGTCGTTGCCAAATTTTGGTAAGAAATCTTTAAAATGATCTCAACCATCACCAAAATCAGAATTGAACCATCCCCTGACACAGCTATACTAAATGTAAAACCTCCGGGAGTCAACAAATATAGCTTTAAACTACTGCTTCAGATAACCACCGCTGCCAAACAAACTGTGGCCAAAGCCTGGAAATCCCCACACCTGTCCATCTTAGAAACCATCCAAAGGGTCACTAACGCGATGATATACGCCAAGATTGAGGCAACGATACTCAACATTATACCTAAATTTGAGCGAATATGGCTGCCCTGGACAGAACACTATCTCCCTGCTAATTTTGACCCTGCCCTACTCCTCCCGTAATGACCTTATCACTTAACCTTTCCCATGCTAGACAAGTAAATCTTTACTCACTCCTATCCCCCTCCGGCGAGGAACGGGGACCTTCACCCCTACTTTACCCTATACTGTCTTCTTCTTCAACCTCTCTTAATGTCATTCCTTCTCTTATGGTCCACCTTCCTTTAGAGGTTTTTTTTGAAAAAAGGCTCCCAAGCAACTCCTTGGACCCATCTCAGTGCTCCATACCTCACTAGAATTAACCGCCCCCAATCACTAGAAAGGTATCAATCTGCTCTAATGTATGTTCTCATGCACTAAGTATGCATTGTATTGCCTTGTACCCCCGCTTGTGTATTCCTTTTCTGAACACAAATAAAACTCAATGTGCCCAAACGGAGATGGGGGGTGGCCCCTTCCCTTCGGACGTCTAATGATCCCAATGGGGATGTCTGGAGGGGGGAGGCTTCTACCTCATCTCCCTCTTTGTTACTATACTACCTAAAAGCCTGCGATACACTGTTATATCATCCTTTGACTGTGTTGGACATATGTGGTACCCAACTTCTGTGGAGCGCACAGAATGAGGTTAACTTCCCCAGCGCCTTTCCCCTTTTTCTCTTTCCTGTACTGCTCTGTTTTTTTTGTACTGTCTTGTATTTTGTATCTCTCATTTTGCAATTTTACTCTAATAAAAATATTTTGAAAACGAAAATATCACATAAGTGACACATAAAAAAGAAGCAATAAGAACCACTAGAACATAAATAACCAGTGTTAGAACAGAAGGCCAGCCAGGCCTAGGGTATGGCCTAATGACTGCTGGTTTACTGTAATTCCAACATGTTTCGAAGGTTGGTTTTAATTAGACTTCTTCCTCAAGGAAAACAACAAACACTGTGTAGAGTGGTTCTGCAAGGTAATAACAATCATGAGTATAACGCACATTCATAGCATGTTCATGCAGGTATAACCAGCTAAACTACTGATCACCAGAGGCAACAGGCAACATACCATCACTACACTGGATGATGGTCTCAAACTACTGCTCATATGGAACCTGCTCCCTCCTCCAGATGACACCAGCCCACAGAGGATGAACAAACCACCCTCTCAAAACCCTGAAGATATTTCAGATCAAGGCTGAAACATATACACACCAATTGTTAATGGGACCCTAAAAGTAGCGGCTGCTACTTAGTAATCCACAGGATTATCACCTTCAGTACCGTTATAATCCAGTTACTGTTCTCATTTTTCTTTTCCTTTTTTTTGTATTTTATTACTACCTTTAGTCTTTCTTTCAGTTCAACAAATCAGTTGCATTTCTTCACACAAAGTCCATGACACTGGTCACCTTGTGTCAACTAATTTTTTGTATCCTAACACAGATACAACTACAAAATATAAAACAAGCATTTGACTCTTGCAGATCTTTTTCTTTAATATATAGGAATACATACATGGCGAACAAATGGACAACTATGTCTCCAAGCAACTGGGACACCTCTCTGCCCCTAAGAACCACTACCATGAGTCCGAATGAAAAGCATCTTCATTAACATGCAAAACAGAATCTGGGTAAAGTACTACTAAGCACAAAAATCACTAAACACAATGCCATTAACCTTAGTCTCCCTAAACACCCATGGACTGAACCGTCCCTTTAAATAAAGGGCGGCATGGAAGGAGGCACTAAAACTGCAAGCAGACATTTTTTGCATCCAGGAGACTCATTTCCAGGCCTCCAAAGCCCCACAATGCTCTCATAACCTATTAACACACACTTTTATGGCAAATGCTTTAGTGAGAAAGAATGGGATCATGATTGCAATACCATTGAAAGTGGCCTTTACATTACAAGAAGCCCAGACCCCAAAGGATGATACATAATTCTTTTTTTTTTTTACAAATAAAACAATCACTGTTTTATTTGGTCTTGTGGTTTAAATGAGAAAAAACACATTTACAGATATAGACGTATTCAGGAAACAACCCAAGGAAAATCTATTATTCTATCAGAGGTTCTAATGTTCAGCATGAATCATTCTTTCTTCGGTTTGACGATCCTCACATTGGTAACCGATACCTTTTCTGCTTCTGCCTTGAACTGGGGCTTCAGTGCCACCCTCACAGCCTGGGCACAGATCTGAGGATAGCGGATGTAGCTGAGGCCGGCCTGTCTCAAGTTGCCACCATAGTTACTCAGAGTGGTCACCATGCTCTGTGCTGACCGATACATAATTCTTATATGCAATATCAACAATGTGTTATATAAAATCATTAATTTATATGCTCCAAATGTTGGACAACTCAAATTTCTGAATGCTCTCTTTAAACAAATTGGGAGGTGCCAGAAGGGCTAGCTTATACTGATGGGGGACTTCAACACTATAATAGACCCAAAACTAGACACATCAAAGCCAAGCTTCCATACAAGGCAAACTCTACAACACTTTTTAAAAGGCAACCTACTATAAGACATGTGGTGGTGTATGCATGCAGACGAAAGAGATTACACCTACTTTTCTGCACCCCTCGATTCGTATACAAGAATTGATTTCTTCTTGACAGATCTAAATGCTCTACATGAAGTACTCAAAACTGAAATCTTACCTATAATATGGTCAGATCACGCTCCCATCAAAATAGTAATCTCAGAAGACCATAAAGCCCTTCCTACATGTCTCTGGAGAAACAATGCTTACCTTTTTTACCAACCAAGTCTATAGAGTTAGACTTAATACACAAATAGAAGAATTATTTCAAATCAATTCCACACCTGACTCTAGCATGCCTAATACATGGTGCAACCATAAGGCTTACACCAGAGGTCTACTTATACAGTTAGTAGCAAGAGACAAGAAAAAGAATTTAAAATCCATTGAAGAAGCCCTTGCTAACGTACAAACCTTAGAACAGCACCACAAAAGCACACATGACCCCTCAACTCTTACGGAATTAACCAAAGCTAGGCACAACCTAAAACTCCTCATGCTAGCAGAAACTGCACAACAAACATGTAGATTGAAAGTCACCTATTACTCCCAAGGAAATAAAGCGGGCAATCTACTAGCCACCCAACTAAAAAAACGAAGAATAAAAAAACCCAACAGCATACCTCCTAAAACAAGGAACCCAAAATAAAATGACACACCCAAAATAAAATGCAAACTCCTTTAAGGAACATTACCAAGCACTTTATAATCCTCAAAACGACACCACCTCCACCCAACCAGAAAATAAAATAATAGAAGAATACCTGTCCTCCCTGAACCTACCCACTATAGAATAAGAAAAACTACAAAAACTGAACTCCCCTATGACCATGCAGGAAATTACCAAAGTAATCAACTCCCTCCCCAACAATAAATCACCAGGAGCTGATGGATTATCATCAGAATACTACAAAACATTCCAGACTACTCATGTCCCATACCTACAATCCCTATTTAATGAAGTCATGTCTAGCGGTTCTTTCCCCGCAGAGATGCTCAGGGCCATCATAGTAACCCTACCAAAACCAGGAAAAGAACCAACAATCCCATAAAACTTTTGCCCAATTTCATTCCTAAACACATATTTAAACATTTTCTCAAAAATTATAGCAAACAGGACCAAGTGGGGTTTGTAAAGGGCCAACAAGCCTCAGATGGCACTAGGAGAATGATTGGTCTCACGAATAAGAAAACCCAAGCAGCCTTCTTGGCACTAGATGCCGAGAAGGCTTTTGACAGGGTCCACTGGGGATACCTGCGAGCAACCATTAATTTGGATTACAAGGCCCCATATTCTCCACAATCTCAGCCCTCTACTCAGATCCCTCAGCTCTCTGACCCATTTAAAATAACGAATGGGACCAGGCAAGGTTGCCCCCTATCCCCAATCATCTTCACCCTCATTGTGAAACCATTTGCAGAATCTATCAGGAATAACCAACATATACATGGCATTAAGATCTCAGACTACACTTCTGATTCCAGCGCCCATGTGAGTGGAGGCAGATACAGCGGCCCCGTCTTCACCAGCCTACAAAGCCGGCTGTCAGGAAAGGACCGATCTCTGCCTTTCCGCGGTGGTGCGCGCGCCTGTGCGCGTTCGCGCGCGCCCGTGCGCGTTCGCGCACGCGCCGGAAACGGTGTCTGGCGGCTCTATTTCAGTCAGCAGAGCCCTGCAGCTGGTGTTGTCCGCTCTACAACGTTCCCTGAACCTGTGAACCCCCGGTGACTACTTTCGTGTGATTTCCTGTTCCTGTGACCGCGGCTTTTCCCTTGGACCTGTTGATATCTGCCCGCACCTGACTCCGGCTTGTTTACGACCATCCGCTTGCCTGCTCCTACTGTACTTCTGTTGCCAGCACGTTGCCGACCCTGCCTGTACCCGACCATCCGTTTGCCTGATCCCGTTGTACCGCACCACCTGCCAGTTGCCAACCCGGACTGAACCACTACTCTCCTGTCTTGCACAAGCTTCCTTGGACTTCTCCCAACCACCTGAAGTTTGTCCAGCCCTCGTGCCCCCCTGTGCTCCAGAGCTCCCTGTCCACACTACCAGGGGTTCTCGAACCAGGGCCGCAAGAGAGGTTGCCCCCCGCATAAGCCAGACTCTACCACCAGGTACATGACAGAAGCGGACAACCATGCCAGAGTCTGCACCGGGGCCCTCTCCTATGGAGGAGCTATGCACGCACCTCGCTGGACTAACCCACGCAGTGCAAAACCTGCAGGAAGGATATGCACGCCTGGAGGATAAAGTTCAGGACTTGACCACTCCTAACCCCTCCAGCAGGGGGCACGCAGCTCCCCCTACCTCAGTGACTCTGCCCATGGAGCCCAAGGTACCTATGCCTAAGCGGTTTACGGGGAACCGCAGGAAGTTCAGGGCCTTCCGCAGTGCCTGCTACTTGTATTTTGCTCTCCAGCCCCACACGTTCTCCTCGGAGACCACCAAGGTGGGCCTGGTAATATCTCTCCTCCAGGACGACCCACAGGCCTGGGCTCATCGGCTTCTGGAGCAAAAGGCCCTTGAAGTCTCCACCGTGGACGGATTCTTCAAGGCTATGGCCCAGCTATATGAAGACCCACACCTGGCAGCCACAGCGGAGTCTACGCTCCATACCCTCCAGCAGGGTGATCGCCCCGTGGAGGATTACGTGTTCGAGTTCCGGTACTGGAGCGCGGATACTGCTTGGAATGGTGCGGCCCTGTGCCACCAGTTCCGACTGGGACTTTCCGAAGCATTCAAGGATGAGTTGGCACGTGTCGGGGTTCCTCAGACCCTGGAAGCGCTTATTAATCTGGCCATCCAGATAGACCGTCGCTTGCGGGAGCGCAGCGCAGAAAGGGCCACCGTGTCCCTGCGTCCTTCCTGGATGCCTCCCCAAGCACCTACCTTTCCAGGTCCCAGCCCAGCGGCAACCTCCTCCTCTCCACGAAGCCATCCTGAGTCCTGGCGATCTAGCTTTTTCCGCCCATCCTTATCTCCGGAGGAACGCCGGCGGCGGATGGACGGCAATTTGTGCCTCTACTGCGGCAGCTCAGGGCATCTCCTCAGTAGCTGCCCCGCCAAGACTGGCAAAAAACCTGCCCCAATCCTAGGGGAGGTGCTATCCCTGCCGGGTTCAAAGCCGCACCTGACCCTCTGCATCCTGTTGCAGCTTCCCGATAAGGACATTCAAGTATCGGCTATTCTGGACTCGGGAGCATGCAGTTGCTTCATAGATGTGTCATTCGCTGCCCAGCACCGGGTTCCTCTCAGGCCTAAGGAACGCCCATTGTCGATCCATTTGGCTGACGGGTCAGCCATCAAGTCAGGTGCAGTGAATCAGGAAACTTTTCCGTTGCCGACCCGGACGGCCGAAGGCCACACTGAATTACTGGTGCTGGATGTCATCGCTTCCCCGTTAAGTCCCGTGATCTTGGGTCTCCCATGGCTCCGAGCACACAGTCCTCACATCGACTGGAACTTGGGTGAGGTTCGGTTCCGGTCCCCATACTGCCGGGATAACTGCTTCCCACCATCCCAGATAGCACCGCCAATGGTGCTCTCCCTCAATCCTGACCCGGACCAGGAAACCCGCTTTGCTATTCCCGAAGCCTATCGGGACTTCTGGGACGTCTTTAGTAAAAAGGGAGCAGACACTTTACCTCCGCATCGGCCATATGATTGCCCGATAGACCTGCTGCATGGAGCCGAGATTCCTTTTGGCAGAATATTCCCGCTCTCCGAAGTGGAGCTTGCGGCTCTCAAGGTCTACATCGAGGAGAATTTACAGAAGGGGTTCATCAGGCCTTCCACGTCCCAGCAGGAGCTGGGATCTTCTTCGTGGAAAAGAAAGATCATACTCTCCGGCCATGTATTGACTACCGCGATCTTAACAAGATCACAGTTAAAAACAGATACCCCCTGCCTCTGGTCCCGGAATTGTTTCAGCGCCTCGGCTCCGCCATACCCGCAACTCCTGGACTTGTTCTAAAGGATGATTTATGGTGGTCAGGTACGCAAGTCTTTGTGCCAGAGCAGCTTCGCCTGTCCGCCCTGGAACTCTGCCACGACCACCACTTAGCCGGACACTTTGGCCATCGAAAAACTACTGAGCTACTTGCCCGCACCTTTTGGTGGCCACAGTTGAGAGAGGACTATAGGAATTACG
>BLSH010385473.1:86778-99042 GCA_018402905.1 Glandirana rugosa | reverse complement strand
ATCCTCATCCGCTACTAAAAACTTGTTAGGACAGATTATTGTTCAAAAATCATTGCCTACTCCTATAGGGCCAGGTTCCAGCTGTTGCTGTAAAGGACAGATTATTGTTCAAAAATCATCGCCTACTCCTATAGGGCCATGATGCAGCTGTTGCTGTAAGGGACAGATTATTATTCAAAAATCATTGCCTATTCCTATAGGGCCAGGTTCCAGCTGTTGCTGTAAGGGACAGATTATTGTTCAAAAATCATCGCCTACTCCTATAGGGCCAGGTTCCAGCTGTTGCTGTAATGGACAGATTATTGTTCAAAAAGCATCTCCTAGTTCTAAAGGTAGAGGTTCCAGCTGTTGCTGTAAGGGACAGATTATTGTTCAAACATCATCTCCTAGTTCTAAAGGGAGAGGTTCCAGCTGTTGCTGTAAGGGACAGATTCTTGTTCTATAATCATCTCCTAGTTCTAAAGGGAGAGGTTCCTGCTGCTCCTGTAAGGGAAAGATTATTGTTCTATAATCATCTCCTAGTTCTAAAGGGAGAGGTTCCAGCTGTTGCTGTAAGGGACAGATTATTGTTCAAAAATCATTGCCTACTCCTATAGGGCCAGCTTCCAGCTGTTGCTGTAAGGGGCAGATTATTGTTCAAAAATCATTGTCTACTCCTTTAGGGCCAGGTTCCAGCTGTTGCTGTAAGGGACAGATTATTGTTCAAAAATCATCGCCTACTCCTATAGGGCCAGGTTCCAGCTGTTGCTGTAAGGGACAGATTATTGTTCAAAAATCATCTCTTAGTTCTAAAGAGAGAAGTTCCTGCTGCTCCTGTAAGGGACAGATTATTGTTCTATAATCATCTCCTAGTTCTAAAGGGAGAGGTTCCAGCTGTTGCTGTAAGGGACAGATTATTGTTCAAAAATCAATGCCTACTCCTATAGGGCCAGGTTCCAACTGTGGCTGTAAGGGACAGATTATTGTTCAAAAATCATCTCCTAGTTCTAAAGGGATAGGTTCCAGCTGTTGCTGTAAGTGACAGATTATTGTTCTATAATCATCTCCTAATTCTAAAGGGAGAGGTTCCTGCTGTTGCTGTAAGGGCAGATTCTTGTTCTATAATCATCTCCTAGTTCTAAAGGGAGAGGTTCCAGCTGTTGCTGTAAGGGACAGATTATTGTTTTATAATCATCTCCTAGTTCTAAAGGGATAGGTTCCTGCTGCTCCTGTAAGGGACAGATTATTGTTCTATAATCATCTCCTAGTTCTAAAGGGAGAGGTTTCAGCTGTTGCTGTAAGGGACAGATTATTGCTCAAAAATCATCTCCTAGTTCTAAAGGGAGAGGTTCCTGCTGTTAGCGTGAGCGGTGCATTTCTTGCACCAAAATAAAAAGTGCGTCTACGTTGGTGTTTTCCAAAAAAAAATTAGGTATTAATTGGTATTAATAAATACTTAAATAGGGCTACATAGTACATTTACGGGCACAATGAGAAGAGCATCAAATAAGGGACATGGTCATGGTGCTGCTTGTGCTGCTGGTGCTGCTGGTGTTGGTCGTGTTGGTGAAGCTCTTGTTGGAAGGAGAGAACGTGGTCGATGTGTGCCAGCTACACTCACAAGTAAAACACCTTCCTCAGATAGCCAACAGAACCTTCACCGGTATATGGTAGGCCCGAATTCCGCTCAACGATTGGTGAGGCCAGAACATGTACAGGCGATAGTAGATTGGGTGGCTGACCATGCCTCCAGTTCCTTCACATTGTCTCCCTCCCAGTCCCTTGATGAAAACTCAGAGTTGGCACCTGTACCCCATGGCCATCTGTCTTTCACCTCAGCCCCTTGTAAATTAGCCAAGCAGTCTGAGCCCCAAGTCATGCAAGAGACTTATGTTTTTTGATGACTCTCCTGGTGTACTTTCCGTGGGCCATCCACATAGCGCTGCCCCAGAAGTGGAAGACATTGAGTGCACCGATGCCCAACCACTTCTGTTGCAGGATGAGGACATGGTAACACCAGCGCAGCACGTCTTAGATGATGACGAAACACAGGTGTCAACTGCTTCAGCTTGCCTCAGTGCGCAGACTGACAAGGAGGGCAGTGGTGAAGGGTGGGTGGAAGATGATGGGGAGGAGGATGATGAGGTCCTAGACCCCACATGGACTGAAGGTCATTTGAGTGACGTGTGCAGTTTAGAGAAAGAGGTGGTGGTCGCACAGAGGCACCAGCATGGCAAAAGAGGAAGCAGGTTGCAAAAGCGGAGCGAGCGTCCCCTAGACAATATGGCTGCTCCTACCCACCGCACCCAGGGACCTAGCACACCAAAGGCAGCTCAAAGTGTGCTGCCGACAAGACACGAGTGGCTTGCAAGCTGTGCGATGATAGCCTGAGTCGGGGCATAAATGTTCTAAACCTGACCACAACCTGCATGATCAGGCATCTAAATTCAAGGCACAAGCTGCATTGGTATAATTACCTCAAAATCCAAGAAAGGTCTCGGCCTCCTCCTGCTTCCTCTTCTGCTGCTGCCTCGGCCTCTTCCTCCACCTCTACCGTGACAGTGTCACCTGCCACCCAGCAAACAGACGATATGACAGCAACGCCACCATGTCCGCCACCATCCCCAAGCATTTCCACACCATGGTCCCATGGAAGCTTACAGCTCTCCATCTCCCAAACACTGGAGAGAAAGAGGAAGTACCCCTCTACCCAACCGCGATCCCTGGCCCTGAATGCCAGCATTTCAAAATTCCTGGCCTTTGAAATGCTGTCATTCCGTTTGGTGGACACGGACAGTTTCAAAAACCTGATGGCCGTGGCTGTCCCACAGTACGTGGTTCCCAGCCACCACTACTTTTCCAGGCGAGCCATCCCTTCCCTGCACAAACAAGTCGGGGACAAGATCAAGTGTGCACTGCGCAACGCCATCTGTGGCAAGGTCCACATAACCACTGATACCTGGACCAGTAAGCACGGGCAGGGACACTATATCTCGCTAACTGCACACTGGGCAAATGTGGCGGGTGGGCCTGAGCCGGCTAGCCATTTGGCGCATGTCCTTTCACCACCGAGGATTGCAGGGCATTTCTCTTTGCCTCCTGTTGCCTCCTCCTCCTACTGCGCTTCCTCCTCCTCAACCACCTACTCACCCGCTCAGCGTAACACCTTCACCACCAACATCAGCACATCCAGGGGGAAACGACAGCAGGCTGTTTTAAAACTGATATGTTTGGGGGATAAACCCCACACTGTGCAGGAGCTATGGACGGGCATTGAACAACAGACCAATGAGTGGTTGTTGCCACTGAGCCTCAAGCCCGGCCTGGTGGTGTGCGACAATGGGTGAAATCTCATAGCAGCTCTGGGCCTAGCCCGTTTGACGTACATCCCTTGCCTGGCGCATGTGCTGAATTTGGTGGTACAGAATTTTCTAAAAAACTACCCGGATTTGTCAGAGCTGCTGCAGAAAGTGCGGGCCGTCTGTGCCCACTTTCGGCGTTCTCACCCTGCTGCTGCTCGCCTGTCTGCGCTGCAGCGGAACTTCGGCCTTCCCGCTCACCGCCTCATATGCGACTTGCCCACAAGGTGGAACTCCACCTTGCACATGCTGGAGAGACTGTGCGAGCAGCAGCAGGCAATAGTGGAGTTTCAGCTGCAGCATGCATGGGTCAGTCGCTCTGCGAAACAGCACCACTTAACCACCAACGAGTGGGCCTCCATGCGAGGCCTGTGTAGCGTATTGCGGTGTTTTGAGTACTCCACCAACATGGCCACTGCCGATGACACTGTTCTCAGCGTTACTATCCCACTTCTATGTCTCCTTGAAAAAACACTTCGGGCCATGATGGAAGAGGATGTGGCACAGGAGGATGAGGAGGAGGAGGAGGAAGAGGGGTCATTTCCATGGTTATCAGGCCAGTCATTCGCAAGTGGCTCAGAGGGTGGGTTCCTGCACCAGCATAGGCCAGGTCAAAAATATTCAAGCCAGGGCACAGTTCTGGAGGACGAGGAGGACGAGGAAGATCATGAGGATTAGGAACCGCAGCAGGGTGGCACCCAACGCAGCTCGTGGGCATCACTGGAGCGTGGCTGGGGGGATATAGAGGACACAGATGATATACCTCCCACAGAGGACAGCTTGTCTTTGCCTCTGGGCAGCCTGGCATACATGGCCGACTACATGCTGCAGTGCCTGCGCAATGATAGCCGAGTTGCCCACATTGTAACGTGTGCCGATTACTGGGTGGCCACCCTGCTGGATCCCCATTACAAGGACAACGTGCCATCCTTAATTCCCTCACTGGAGCATGATCAGAAGATGCCCAACTACAAGCGCACGCTGGTAGACGCGCTGCTGAGGGCATTCCCAAATGACACCAGGGGCTCAGTGGAAGCACAAGGCGAAGGCAGAGAAGGAGGAGGAGGAAGAGGTTGCCAACGCAGCTGTGGCACCGCCAGCACCTCAGAAGGCAGGGTTAGCATGGCCGAAATGTGGCAAAGCTTTGTCAGCAGCCCGCCACAACAAACAGCACCACCAGCCGATAGACAATGTCTTAGCAGGAGGCAGAATTTAAGCAACATGGTGGAAGAGTATGTGTGCACACGCCTACACGTACTGACTGATGGGTCTGCCCCATTCAACTTCTGAGTCTCCAAATTGGCCACATTGCCTGAGCTTGCCGTTATGCCTTGGAGGTGCTGGCCTGCCCTGCAGCCAGTGTATTGTCTGAACGTGTGTTTAGCACGGCAGGGGGCGTTATCACAGACAAGCGCAGCCGCCTGTCCACAGCGAACGTGGACAAGCTAACGTTTATTAAAATGAACCAGGCATGGATCCCACAAGACTTGTCTGTACCTTGTGCAGAATAGACATTTAGACCGGACTCACACAGCCATTCGTATACTTGTTTTTTTGAATATGCCTCAATATTTTGGGGGCTACCCCAATTATAAACAAAAAAAAAAACAGTGTTGGCTACCTCCTCCTACTCCTCCACCACCGCCAATTCCACCTACACTGACACGGTCACGGCCTAGTCAACCTCTAGGCTCCTTCTCCACATTCACCCCCTTCCCATTTTTTTTAAATTTGATTTTAAGTATTTTTCCTATCCCCATTTTTTGGTAGGGCACTTGCCCTACTCTTACCCCATTTTACTTCCTTTTGCAACCCTCTAGCACTTGCCAGGACTTTGTTACAGCCATTTTTGTGCCAAAAAGCTTGGGTCCCCATTGACTTCAATGGGGTTCGGGGTCCGGGATAAAGTTCGGGTCAAGTTCGGTACCGAACCCGGACTTTTTACTGAAGTTCGGCCGAACCCACCAAACCCGAACATCCGGGGGTTCGATCAACACTATTTCTGATCACTGTATAAAAGTAATTGGTCCCAAAAATGAGTAAAAAATGTCCGACATGTTTGCCCCAATATCACAGTCCCGCTAAAAATTGCAGATCGCCTCCATTACTAGTTAAAAGAAAATGTATAAAAATGCCAGAAATGAATTCTCATGGTTTTTAAATGCGCCTACTTTAGCGCAAACCAATCAATAAACTCTGATTGCGATTTTTTTACCAATAATATGAGGAAGAATATAAATCGGCCAAAACCGATGACTAAATTTGTTTTTTTATCTTTTTTTATTTGGATATGTATTTTGGCTAAAAGTAAGAAATATTGGGGTTTTTTTGCAAAATTGACACTCTTTTTTTGTTTATAGCGGTGATCAGAAATGACGCAAAAGTGATTAAATACCACCAAAAGAAAGCTCTATTTATGGGAAAAAAAGACACAAATTTTGTTTGGGTACAACATTGCATGACTGCGCAATTGTCAGTTAAAATGACACAGTGATGAATCTCATAAAGTGCTCTGGTCCTAAGGTGGGAAATCCTTCCGGAGCTGAAGTGGTTAAAATATTCAGGCTGGTACAAATGTGCTAATCACATAACGTGTAAATTACATCCCCTAGTTTCCTTTCTCCAATTAGACTTACAGTAAATAGTTTAAAATCACTATTTAATTGTCTTGCCTTTTTTTTTTTCTTTTCTTTTTTCTCTCTTCTGTTATTTATTTTGATTTTATATTTTTACATTTTTAATATCTTCCTATCTCCTCATTTTGTCTTAATTTGTTAGATCTGAACAGACAAAAAGAGAAATATTTATGGGCCTGTCTAAATTAAACTAATACATTCAGGTGTTTGTATTCACACAGATATTTATTCCATCTTATAAGCTTTTTTCAACAATCATTTGCTTATATATGTCTTTTATTTTCTTTAGGTGGAGCTACGCTCCTTTATTAATATCCTAAGCTATTGCTTTTTTCAGAATTTATTATTTACGGTTTGTTCCTTGTTTTTGGAAAATTCAATAAAACTCTTTGTAACCCAAACTTATATAGTGGGCATGTACCTTTGATATCCCTGAATTTGACATCTCAACAATGAGGGGAAGGAACAATTCTTACTTCACATGGCTTGTAGATTATGTCTCTATAAGCAGATAGATAGGAGTTACAAACTAATCAAAAACATGAGACATCATGAATATTGCACTCAATATACTAATTGTGTGCTCTGTAACAATAGAATTTTTAACCAGCCATATTAAAATGTGATGTATGCCCAGCAGAACATGCACCCATGTCACCTAAGATCAACCAGCAAACCTCAGTGGATACTACACACAGTTTATGTCATCAGTAGAGTTGATCGAACCTCTGGAAGTCCGGGTTCAGCAGGTTTGGCCGAACTTACGGACAAAGTCCGGGTTCGGGTCCAGACTTGACCCGAACTTGAACCGGACCCCGAACCCCATTGAAATCAATGGGGACCCGAACTTTTAGGCACAAAAATGGCTGTAACAAAGTTCTGGCAAGTCCTAGAGGTCTGCAAAAGGAAGGAAAATGGGGGTAAGGGTCAGACAAGTGCCCTACAAAGAGAGGGGGATAGGGAAATAACTTAAAATAATTTTTAACCTAAAATCACTTAAAAAAAAATAAAAAATGGAGGTGGATGTGGAGTTGGAGGTTGAGGAGGCGGTGAAAGTGGCAGTGGAGGAGGAGGAGGTAGCCAACACTGTTTTTTTATTTTTGGATTTTTTTTGTTTTTTTTTAAACCAGCAATGTAGATGCACTTTTTAATTTTGTGCAAGAAACAATAATCTGTCCCTTAAAGCAACAGTAGGAACCTCTCCCTATAGAACTAGGAGATGATTTTAGCTTATAAAATCATCTCCAAAGTGTATAGGAAAAGTGTATTGCAGCCACAAAGAGCCATATTACTGTTCTAAAATCATCTCCAAAGTGTATAGGAAAAGTCTATTGCAGCCGCATAGAGCCATATTACTGTTCTTCCAGCCGCATAGAGAGCCATATTATTGTTCTAAATTTTAGAACAATAATATGGCTCTATGCGGCTGCAATACACTTTTCTTATACGCTTTGGAGATGATTTTAGAACAATAATCTTTCCCTTAAAGCAATAGCTGGAACCTTTCCCTGTACAACTTGATGATGATTTTAGAACAATAATCTTTTCCTTAAAGCAACAGACTCTACCTAGTCCAGTCAGATTGTTCTGTGCAGCAGGATGAGGTCTGCAATCTGTCACTCAAAGCAGCAGTACTAGTATCTCTCCCTAGTCCACAATCAGATTGTTCAGTAATGCAGGATGAGATGTTCTGCAATCTGTCCCTCACAGAGCCAGCAGCATCCTCTCCCTAAACTATCCTGAGAGCATATGACATGCAGCACGGTGACTCCAACCCCATATAGAGGCTGGGTCACATGGTGCACTGGCCAATCACAGCCATGCCATTAGTAGGCATGGCTGTGATGGCTTCTAAGGGAAAACCAGTGAAACACTTGTTGATTGGTTGCCCTTGGCAGCTATTCAACACGTGTAATAAAATACCAGAACCCCGGACCTGAACCCGGACTTTTTTTGAAAAGTCCAGGTTCGAGTCCCAGACACCCCAAAGTTCGGTACGGACCCGAATTTTACGGTCCGGGTTCACTCAACTCTAGTCATCAGGCTCTGTAATTGTATCCAATTAATGCAACCTTATAGTTAGGGTAGTTTGGGTTATCACCTAACCCTTGAACATATTTATATAAATAACCTTCTTGAGAGGAAGGGACACACCCCATAACAAAGGGTAATCTCTAACAAATATAGATAGCTAATGTATATGGACCTCAATCTCACGCCTAGATGGTCCACTGGAGGTGTAGACTTAATAATGTAAGCAACAAAGCATTGCCTTAAGTTACATAGTTATATAGTCTGGTTGAAAACAAAAAAGACACAGGCCGATCCAGTTCAACCCACAGAGAAAGAAAAACAATAACGCATGATCCAATTTGCTCTAGTGTGGGAAAAAATCCTTCCTAATCCCACAAGATATTCCCTGGATCAACTTTACCTATAAATACTAGTATATTTTGTGCATTTAGGAAATAAACTAGGCCTTTTATAACCACGTGAAGGCCAGGCCCTTTTCTGACATTTCTTACATATGTATAAAAATTTGTATTTTTTTCTAGAAAATTATAGAACCCCAAACATTATATTGTATAAAGAACAGTATGATCCAATGCTTTTTTAAAACCAGTAATGGTTTGTGTACAACCAGCAAAACCAGTAACAAATGACTCATTGCTTCCAGTTTCTTAGACTATAGAGATCATCAAGGTCATTCCTCTGGCTACAATTCTGGTTTCCCCAATGGGACGAGAGAGCCTGGGAAGGTGGGGGGGGGGACCTCTTCCAGTCATTCATAAAAGCAATCCAGCTATTTAGCCGCTATCATTGCTTTTCCAAGAAAGTGCTCCGTTGGCACTAAAAATAATATCAGGATGATGCCTACAATAGTTCCGACTATAGGCTAGACCAGAAACTATGAACTATGGGGCTATAATTCAGAGGGAGCAATCCCTTATGTATCTTGGGAAAACCATACTTGATTGGATATGTTATTCAAATATTCAGCAACATCCAAATATCGGAAAAATGTCAAGGAGTGTGTTTTTTTCTGTTTTTTTTAGAGTACTCTTATGTAAGTAGATCTATCATTCCACAAGTCCAATAATCCTTGCCGGTATTGGAAATAATTGAGGACGGCAATGGTGCCCACTTTGACTGCCAGTTTTTAGGTGATTTCCTTATTTCTTTGTAAGGAGTAAATTGCTTCTCTTTCCTTTATGCTGATATTAGAATAAGTGTGTCTTGATTTCATCAGATCTTGAGCATTTTTCTGTATCATTCTAATACATGTCTCAATAGTATTAAAGTTTCCCAGATAAATACTTTTCTTTTTCTTTTTTCCTTTTTTCTTTTCTCTTTTTCCTTTTGACTCATCTTTTCTTGATTTAAGTTACATTTCATATTTTTATAATTCAACTTCAAATTGAAAAGCATTGAGATAATCAGGAATACAAAACAGTCACTTTTGTAAAAAAAAAAAAAAAAATAAGAAGTCTCACTCTCACTCATAGTTAATGAATTTTCCAAAATGTTTATTACAGGGTTACTTTCCAATTTTCAGCTATTTAAAAGGGGATTTCCTCTCACTTTTGAGAGATTCCCTTTCACTTTCTGTTGTGTGGACAGAACAGAACATGGAGAGAAATCTACTCAAAGGGGCATAGGCAGGAAAAGAATAAACTAAAACATATCAAAACATTTTGGCTATACAAACACTTAGAGCCGGTTCACACTACAGCGACTTGTGATCCGACTTGTGTCGCTCCAAGTCACTTGACATTGAAAATCCCATTGAAGTGAATGAGAGCCTTCTTAATGTACACTACTGAAGTCACTCCGACTTCAGAAAAGGTTCCTGTACTAATTCAAGGCATCTCCTATCCGACTTGTGCCCATAGAATTCAATGGAAGTCGCCTCCAAGTCGGACAAAGAAAATAATTTACCCAGGTAAAAGGAAGAACTATATTCTCTGATTGGCCACAGGCAAAGCCGCCTGGCATCGAGGTAATTTTAAGTTGCATTGTAAGTCACCCAAAGTCACACTGAAGTTGCTTTGAAATCGACTACAAATTTGCACCTGAAGTGGGATCGCCCCTATGTGAACCGACTCTTAAAGCTTTACAAGTCAACATTTACCTAAACAAAGAATATATAGTTGCAATGAATCTACATTTCTTCCAAGAAATAAAGAAAAGCACACATACATATATATAATTGCCCTTTCTTAAAAAAAAAAAAAAATTATATATATATATATATATATATATATATATATACAGGGTGGGCTATTTATATGGATACACCTTAATAAAATGGGAATGGTTGGTGATATTAACTTCCTGTTTGTGGCCATCCCACCCATCTTGAAAAGTTTCCCCTCTCACATATACTAATATGCCACAAACAGGAAGTCAATATCACCAACCATTCCCATTTTATTAAGGTGTATCCATATAAATGGCCCACCCTGTATACACACACATACACATACATACAGTATCTCACAAAAAGGAGTACACCCCTCACATTTTTGTAAATATTTATCATATCTTTTCATGTGACAGCACTAAAGAAATGACACTTTGCTACAATGTAAAGTAGTGAGCGTACAGCTTGTATAACAGTGTAAATTTGCTGTCCCCTCAAAATAACTCAACACACAGCCATTAATGTCAAAACTGCTGGCAACAAAAGTGAGTACACCCCTAAGTGAAAATGTCCAATTTGGACCCAATTAGCCATTTTCCCTCCCTGGTGTCATGTGACTCGTTAGTGTTACAAGGTCTCAGGTGTGAATGGGGAGCAGGTGTGTTAAATGTGGTGTTATCGCTCTCATTCTCTCATACTGGTCATTGGAAGTTCAACATGGCACTTCATGTAAAGAACTCTCTGAGGATGTGAAAAAAAGAATTGTTGCTCCACATTAAAAAGGCATAGGCTATTAGAAGATTGCCAAGATCCTGAAACTGAGCTGCAGCATGGTGGTGAAGACCATACAGCGGTTTAACAGGACAGGTTCCACTCAGAGCAGGCCTCACCATGGTCGACCAAAGAAGTTGACTGCATGTGCTCAGCGTTATATCCAGAGGTTGTCTTTGGGAAATAGATGTATGAGTGCTGCCAGCATTGCTGCAGAGTAGGGATGAGCCGAACACCCCCCAGTTCGGTTCGCACCAGAACATCCAAATAGACAAAAAGTTCAGGGCGAACATCCGAACACGATTAAAGTCTATGGGACGTGAACATGAAAAATCAAAAGTGCTCATTTTGAAGGCTTATATGCAATGTTATTGCCCTAAAAAGTGTATAGGGACCCGGGTCCTGCCCTAGGAGACATGTATCAATGAAAAAAAAAAGATCAAGATGAAGGTGAAGATTGAAGATGAAGAGAGGAAGTCAAACAGGTGGCCAAAATTTGACCTTGTGTTTTGGTGGTGCCAGAACACTGTAACCCCTTGCAGTTACTCTTGTTGGACGGAGGAACTGGGCCTGAAGTTGTCAATTAGTTTTCAAATTGTGAAGAAAGCCACCAGTCAAACAGGTGGCCAAAAATTGGGCCTTGTGTGTTGGCGGTGCCAGAACACTGTAACCCCTTGCAGTTACTTTTGTTGGACGGAGGAACTGGGCCTGAAGTTGTCAATTAGTTTAAAAATTGTTATGGTATGCCCCTGTAAATCAGGTGCAGAAAAATTGGGCCTGTCGCGCCAAAATAAGTCTAGTGCTTTTTGAACGTTTTTTTTTTTTTTTTTTAATATATTTTATTGTTTTTTTACAGTCATACAAAAATGCCCCAAATGGGGTTTCAATTCACAAAGATAATTGTAAACGTATAACTTTTAAGTAACAGTTGGTAAACAACAGAATTACAGCAGTTACAGTCCTGCTCACCATTATTGGCACCCATGAAGTTTATGTACATATTGTGGAATATCTACTGAAGGAAATGTATCAAATTAACCAACATATTACTACAGATAGCTTGTGTTTGACAAAAAACTGTAAATGATAAATAACATTTAAAAAGATAAACATTATGAGGAAAACAGAGAAAACCA
Organism: Glandirana rugosa; assembly: GCA_018402905.1. Taxonomy (NCBI): domain Eukaryota; kingdom Metazoa; phylum Chordata; class Amphibia; order Anura; family Ranidae; genus Glandirana; species Glandirana rugosa. The sequence goes on along the minus strand of BLSH010385473.1, from coordinate 87,017 downwards.
TAATGCTTGCCTTGTCAGTGGTATTGGCACCCTTTGCTGCAAATCAGTATGGAAACCCAATTTGGCTCACCTGTTGCAGATCTCAAATGAGGATCACCTGTGATGAATTGCCTCCACCCATGTGACCCAAATTAGCCAATAAATGAGCATTTTGGTTTTATAAAAAGCCACCTGTTATTCCCTCTTCATGTGTGACAATGGTAAAGACAAAGGAGCTGTCTGACGACACCAGAAATGCT
>BLSH010385473.1:44222-58429 GCA_018402905.1 Glandirana rugosa | reverse complement strand
TGAACGTTACTGAGCCCACCCCCCGTGGGGTCTTCTTCAGATAAACCTACTTTGCGCATCCCCAAGATGGGGGACACCAGTAACGTTATACTAACATGAAAAATTTCCCGGGCACGTATAGAAGTAACCACATTCACAAAAATTAGAAAAGTGATAATTTTCATCGGTATGCCAAAATGTGATACCTCAAGAAATAAAGAAAATACCGGACTGAATGTAAAACCTACGATGACTGTAAACCTCAAGGGAAGACTTACCAAACCTCACCTTTTGATATTGTAAAGGTAAAACCTACTCTCACTGTGTCAACTTCACCGAACCCGAACGATTTTTGAAATGTCCGGGTCCGGGTCCGTGCCACGGACACCCTAAAGTTCGGTACGGACCCGAACGTTACAGTCCGGGTTCGCTCAACACTATCTGCCACCATCCTTATAAGCCACTTCAACTGTGTCACTCTCATCCAAAATGGAAATGTTATAGTTTTCCACTCCAAACCATTCAGAAGGGAACTCCAAATGTCAGTAGCATCCAAAATGTAAGTCAGGCCATAAAAGAAATAAAGAACTCCATAGTGTAAAACCGTATGGCTACTTTTAATAGTGAAAAGATTAAAAACACTTACACCAATGAAGATATGCACGGGCCCTTTAAAAAGTACAATCATATTGCAATGACCACAGGGGGTAGAACCCCTACGCGTTTCATCCAAATAGACTTCTTCTGGGGTGCCCCCCACCCGAGTCATTGCAAGTATATATAGATAATGCCATACATTACAATAGATTACATCATAACGCCATATCCGGCGATACAGGAAGTGCGGTGTTAGACTTATAAAGATGGCAATTCCGGCGTGCGTTCCACGCCTCAATTTGGGAACAACAGCTAGATGCACTCATCCCATGTGTCTACTTCATAATTGGCATTTAATAGTAGGCCCAAACAGGAACACAGGCAATGTATATAACCCGAAGAAAATATCGATATTAAAACCCAAAGAGAATAATAATATAAAAAGAGGAAGGCTAAATCCCCTGTGACACGCCCATAGAATCATGTTCCCTCCGGTCGTCTGCTGGGTATACGCAGTGTACGTCCTCATCGTCCAGGGTGCCGCCCCAAACATCCCGTCCCTATCCAATGGGAGGGGGAGGGAGGTCCTTCACTCCCGGATGTTCAAAAAATGTTAGCGTCGCAAGGTGTAGCGACGTCATATCCGGGCACTCAAATACAAAGTCATGTCTGATGTTATGGCATGAGCATCATGTGAGTGCCTCTGGGAATACCAGAGATGGATGGTGATAGGAGTGGCTACCATACACGCCCACAACAATACTATAAAAAAAGGCCGTGTAGCATCAAAAGATGAATGGGTAATACCTAAATAAAAACAAGAGACTGAATAATGAATTGAATGAAATAATGCATATAGATAATATGCATATAGAGAAATTGAAAATGAAAAAAATAGAAAAAATTTATTGCTTAAAACAAGAATATAAAAATAGTATAAGGAACACTGGGTAATGTAAAATTAAATAAAGTGGTACAAATACTGATGAAGCACTGATATTGTATTAATGAGTCAATAGAATATCACCTGCTTTGTATAACACCGAACTCCCCTAACATTATAAACACATTATAAAACCACAATATGCCTATAATAGACAGTCACCTGTTATGTGTAACGCAATACTCCGACAGCATTTTACAATCGTAAATAGGAAAGCACAATAAACCCACCATAAAATGAGCATAAAAACATAAAAATCTCCACATTCTTTTTTATTATCATTATTTTATTACTATTGTTCTTAGTGATGCACTATTTATATTGCTGTGTATATTTTTACATACCATGTCAAGTGGACTATATACCTTAGGTACAGATATATAGAGCACGCTCAATACGCTGTGTGTATTTATATATATATATATATATATATATATATATATATATATATATATATATATATACACACACACATACACACACCAGGCTATATATATTTTTATACACCACGTCAAGTGGACTATATACCTTAGGTACAGGTATATAGAGCACGCTCAATACGCTGTGTGTATATTAGGGAAAATTGTTATCCATACTTACCGTAATTTTCCTTTCCTGGATCCTCCTCATGTCAGCCACAACGGGTCAGCTCCGCCCCCTGACCCCCTTTAGGACAACCTCTAATTCAGCCCATAAAAGGCCCCCTTTCCCCTCATACCACGTTCTAAATGAGAGGACTCACGACGGCTATCTCTCGGGTAGGGAAAGCCTGGTTGACATGAGGAGGATCCAGGAAAGGAAAATTACGGTAAGTAGGGATAGCAATTTTCCCTATTCCTGGAACCTCCTCATGTCAGCCACATTGGGATATAATTTAGCACCATATGCCACCTAGGGAGGGAAGAGAGAAGAAAACTCAGACCACACAGAATTTTGTCTGCAAAAAAAAAGCCTTCAAAGGCAAACCCAAATCTTTAATGAGCAACTGCTGCCGCAATGACTGTTGTGCCAAAGGACTGAGATAGAGGTAGAGTAACATCCACCCTGTAATGGCAAATAAACGTGCTGGTAGCCGACCAACTTGCTGCCTTGCAAACCACTTCTGCGGATACCTTAGCGTGTGCCGCCCATGAAGCCGCCATACTCCTTCTCAAATGAGCCGTGACTTCTGTAGGAGGAGAGAGACACTGCATCTTATATGCCATTTGGATTGTCTTAATTATGCACTCTGCCAAGATCCTAGGAGGAATGGCATACCCTTCCCGATGACCCCTTGGAAAAATGAAAAGATTTTCCTGCTTTCTCAAAGACTTTGTTCGATCCATATATGTTGATAGAGAACTGACTAGATCCAGCTGTCTCCACTCATCGTAATCCTCTTGTTCTGGGAAGGCCGAGAGAACTGTCTCCCAATTCAAATGAGAAGCCGTGGATACCTTTGGTAAAAATGACGGAACTGGTCTTAAGATTATCTTATCTTGTAGAGCTAGACAATAAGGCTCTTTTACTGATAAAGCACCCAACTCTGAAACCCTTCTTGCAGAGGCAATAGCTGTCAGGAATATTGTTCTTAACGTTAGATGGAACAATGAGCACGATGCTGCTGGGCTAAAAAGGTGGCTTCATTAGCGCCTTTAACACAAGGGTTAAGTCCCATTTGGGAAAGTAAGTCTTGACCGGAGGTCTGATCTTCAAGGCCGCCTTCAGGAATCGAATGACCACGGGATTAAACGTCCATCCCTGATTAGACATCGCCGAAATGGCCGACACTTGGACACTTAAGGAGTTATACGGCAGGCGTCTCTTGAACTGGCAAAAGGGCCGGCGCTGTCTCCTCCTCTCCTGGGGGATTAAGCCCGATTTCCCCCCAGAAACTCTCTGAATAGCGGCCTCCAAAGGACTTCCAAATAGAAGCTTCCCATCATAGGGAACTGAGCACAAGCTGTGCTTAGACGCGTTGTCTGCTTGCCAGTTCCTTAGCCATAGAGCCCTGTGGGCTGTTACCACATGGGCCATCAGTTTGGCAGTCAACCTTACTTGGTCAATAGCCGCTTCCACCATGAACTCCACCGCCAGCTTAATGAATCTTAGAGGAGAAACTTCTTCTCCCCTCCTCATCTCTCCCAGACCTCGGGATCCACATTCCGAGACCCAGACCTTTAGTGCTGCTGCCAAGGATGTCAAAGCTATCGCCGGCCTACAAGCTGATACGGCTACTGTATACATCCTCTTTAGATCCATGTCCACTCTCCTGTCCATTGGATCCTTAAATGACACAGAATCTTCTAGAGGTAGCGTTATGTGTCGAGCCAACCTTTGTAAGGAGGCATCGACCTTAGGAAGGGTGTCCCAGAGAGCTGCATCCGCCCCTCTAAAGGGATACAGCTTCGTAGCCCTGTTGTGCATGTTCACTCTCTTATCGGGCTTTGCCCACTCCTCTTCCAGAATCTCCTTAATCTCGAAGATCAGTGGAAATGAAGGTACGGACCTTTTCAGTTCAGAGTAATATCTCCTCACCTTCTTAGGAGGAGATTCTGTCTCTTCCTGCCACGCCATTGCTTCCTTGACAGCCTCTATCAAGATGGGAACAAGGGAAAAGTCGAACATGTGCGTGGACAGACTGGTCTCCGATGAGTCACTGTCATTGCTGTAGTCTGAACCCTCTCTGTTTGCCTCTGACCCTGAACTACCAGGCGAGCCGCGCCCTGATTTCTTCCATGCACTTTTCAAACCATCTCTCACCAGCATCTTGATATACTGTTTAATCTTCCGTGCATCTGCCACAGAATCCCTTGCGGCTTCTTTTAACCAGTTCCCGACCGCGTGCCGTGTTTTCACGGCGGCAGTCAGGATGTTGAGCGCGAATCGGCGTAAAAAGACGGCGATCTGCGAACAGCCGCTAGGGGGCGCGTGCCCGCCGCACTCCTGAGTAGTGTGCCTGTGGCTCGGGCAGACCCGATGTCCGCCGGCGAGCCGCGATGAGCGGCCACTGGGAAAGAACGGGGAACCGCCGATGTAAACGCGGCGGTTCCCCATTCTGTTAGTGTAGGCATGGGACATCTACTGATCCCTGTCACTGGGATCAGTTAGATATCCCATGCCCATGTTAGCCAAACCCCCCCACAGTAAGAACACACCGAGGGAATACACTTAACCCCTAGCTCTCCCCCCAGGTTAACCCCTTCACTGCCAATGACATTTATACAGTAATCAGTGGACATTTAAATTTCTGATTGCTGAATAAATGTCATTGGTCCCAAAAAAGTGTCAAAAATGTCCGACATGTCCGCTGCAATATCGCAGTACTGCTAAAAATCGCAGAGCGCCGCCATTACTAGTAAAAAAATAAAAACCCCAAAAATGAATCCTCATCATCCGTAAACGCGGCCACTTTTGCACAAACCAATCAATAAATGCCGATTGCGATTTTTTTTATCACAAATATGAAGCAGAATATAAATCGGCCAAAACCGGTGAAAAAAAATGTTTTTTTATATATTTTTTTGGGATTTGAATTTTAGCAAAAAGTAAGAAATTTGGGTTTTTTTGCAAAATGGTCTCTCTTCTTTTGTTTATAGCGGCGATCAGAAATGATGCAGAGGCAATCAACTACCACCAAAAGAAAGCTCTATTTGTGGGAAAAAAAGGACGCAAATTTTGTTTGGGTACAACTTCGCACGACTGCGCAATTGTCAGTTAAAGCGACGCAGCACCAAATCGCAAAAAGTGCTCTGGTCCTAAAGCTGGAAAACCTTCCGGTTGGTAAGTGGTTAAGCACGGACCACACAACTATTTTCCAGTTAATGCTGGATTTGAACAGGCCCAGTAGGAAAGCTCCTCCACCGATTCTTCCTCTGAGGATGAGGAAATTAATCTCCTGACATATGGCTTAGTGACCACTTTTGCCTTCGTCTTGGCTGGCATTACCGGCTCTGGGACCGCTGGTGAAGCTGAACACCCCAAGTGTTTAGTCTTTTGCGTAGCTTTGGGGTGCTGTGATCCCTCAAGGAACGAACGCTTCTTAAAGGTGGATTTTCTAGTGTTATCCCGTGAGCCCTTGGCTCGCTCTGGGGTCTCAGATCTGTGTCAAAAGAGAAAAGAGAAAAATACAGGCACTCTATTTTTTTTTCTTTTTTCTAATAAAAAATAAACAATCAAAAAAAAAAAAAAACTTTTTCTTATTTATTCTTCTTTTTTTTAAAAAAATAAAATAAATAAAAATCAATAATCTTCCATTCCTACCTTTCCCTCTCCATTCTTCAGTACATACAGGGGGTTTCTTTGCGGTTTGGAACCAGCAGAGGGTGCTTGAAGACAGAAAACACAGCCATTAGACATTACACACCTCCGTTTGTTTCCCTTTTCTCCCTCACTTACCACACAGACAGGAGGGAGAGAGAGAGACACAGTGCAGCTGCTTCGCTCGGATACACGCTCCCACTGAGCTGCCCAGAGCGGGCTGCAGAAGAGGAGGCCACCGACCAACAGGAGAACAGTGTCGCTGGGTTGCTATGGCAACTCCGGAGAGAGAACCCACCTGACTCTCAGTGTCCAGTCACACGGCGCCATGTCAGACAGACTGCCAAGGGGAATGAAGCCTGTCTACATGCCGACATGGCTTCCAGGCATGCTGCACGCCGCTCAGAACTGCACTATTAGACCAAAAAAATCCTCTGACTGGCCACAAAAGTACCCCATTGTAGTTTTAAAGTGACATATGCACCAGCTTTTAGTCAGCATGTGTTAGCTCAGCACCACCTTCCACTGACCATAGAGCCCTGCACCAAAGGCACTCGCACTTCCAGGGAGATTTACAGCCCTTAAGGGGGGTCTTCTAACCCAGGAGAGCGGCTCAGAACCTGGGCAGGCATGGAGAGGAAAAAAAATAAAACATAAATAAATAAATAAATAAATAAAAAAAAATAAAAATAATTTAAAAAAAGAGATTGCCCGGAGCAAGGACGAAAAAAGAATGTGGTATGAGGGGAGAGGGGGCCTTTTATGGGCTGAATTAGAGGTTGTCCTAAAGGGGGTCAGGGGGCGGAGCTGACCCGTTGTGGATGACATGAGGAGGTTCCAGGAAATATATATATACCAGGCTGTATATATTTTTATACACCATGTCAAGTGAACTATATACCTTAGGTACAGATATAAAGAGCACACTCAATATGCTGTGTGTATATATATCTATACCTGGCTGTATATATTTTTATACACCACGTCAAGTGGACTATTTACCTTAGGTACAGATATACAGAGCATGCTCAAGATGCTGTGGGTATATATATATATATATATATATATATATAAATATATATACCAGGCTGTATATATTTTTATACACCACGTCAAGTGGACTAAATACTGTATGTATAGTGTACACTGATATTAGCACACTGTGCGTATATATACAGTGGGTACGGAAAGTATTCAGACCCCCTTAAATTTTTCACTCTTTGTTATATTGCAGCCATTTGCTAAAATCATTTAAGTTCATTTTTTCCCTCATTAATATACACACAGCACCCCATATTGACAGAAAAACACAGAATTGCTGACATTTTTGCAGATTTATTAAACAAGATAAACTGAAATATCACATGGTCCTAAGTATTCAGACCCTTTGCTCAGTATTTAGTAGAAGCACCCTTTTGATCTAATACAGCCATGAGTCTTTGGGAAAGATGCAACAAGTTTTTCACACCTGGATTTGGGAATCCTCTGCCATTCCTCCTTGCAGATCCTCTCCAGTCCTATCAGGTTGGATGGTAAACATTGGTGGGCAGCCATTTTTAGGTCTCTCCAGAGATGCTCAATTGGGCTTAAGTCAGGGCTCTGGCTGGGCCATTCAAGAACAGTCACGGAGTTGTTGTGAAGCCACTTCTTTGTTATTTTAGCTGTGTACTTAGAGTCATTGTCTTGTTGGAAGGTAAACCTTCGGCCCAGTCTGAGGTCCTGAGCACTCTGGAGAAGGTTTTCCTCCAGGATATCCCTGTACTTGTCCGCATTCATCTCTCCCTCGATTGCAAGCAGTTGTCCTGTCCCTGCAGCTGAAAAACACCCCCACAGCATGATGCTGCCACCACCATGCTTCACTGTTTGGACTGTATTGGATAGGTGATGAGCAGTGCCTGGTTTTCTCCACACATACCGCTTAGAATTAAGGCCAAAAAGTTCTATCTTGGTCTCATCAGACCAGAGAATCTTATTTCTCACCATCTTGAAGTCCTTCAGGTGTTTTTTTAGCAAACTCAATGCAGGCTTTCATGTGTCTTGCACTGAGGAGAGGCTTCCGTTGTGCCACTCTGCCATAAAGCCCTGACTGGTGGAGGGCTGCAGTGATGGTTGACTTTCTACAACTTTCTCCCATCTCCCGACTGCATCTCTGGAGCTCAGCCACAGTGATCTTTGGGTTCTTTATCTCTCTCACCAAGGCTCTTCTCCCCCGATAGCTCAGTTTGGCAAGGTGGCCAGCTCTAGGAAGGGTTCTGGTCATCCCAGACGTCTTCCATTTAAGGATTATGGAGGCCACTGTGCTCTTAGGAACCTTAAGTGCAGCAGACATTTTTTTGTAACCTTGGCCAGATCTGTGCCTTGCCACAATTCTGTCTCTGAGCTCTTCAGGCAGTTCCTTTGAGCTCATGATTCTCATTTGCTCTGACATGCACTGTGTGTGGCTTTCCTAATCAAGTCCAATCAGTATAATCAAACACAGCTGGACTCAAATGAAGGTGTAGAACCATCTCAAGGATGATCAGAAGAAATGGACAGTGCCTGAGTTAAATATATGAGTGTCACAGCAAAGGGTCTGAATACTTAGGACCATGTGATATTTCAGTTTTTCTTTTTTAATAAATCTGCAAAAATGTCAACAATTCTGTGTTTTTCTGTCAATATGGGGTGCTGTGTGTACATTAATGAGGAAAATAAATGAACTTAAATGATTTTAGCAAATGGCTGCAATATAACAAAGAGTGAAAAATTTAAGGGGGTCTGAATATATATATATATATATACTAACCTGTCTGCACTAACTGGCCGATATATTTTAGATATCTTACTATCTATCTAGTTAGCTATCTATTTGCTGTGCTTTTTGTCTGTTTTTTACTGGTTTTTTTTTTGAAGCTAGCTATCTAAATTGCCTGATGCAAGAACCTACGCTCGCTCTCTACAAGCAGCGCCGACACACTATCATAGAGCCACTGTACGAGCGGGTTTATATAGTGTGGAACATGGATTGAGACTGCTGTGCAGCGATTGGCTAAAGGCATCCTGCTTTTAGCCAATCAAAGATCTCACAGCAGGCCGCTCACTGATTGGTCAAAGCATGCAGGTCATGTGCATGCTTTGACCAATCAGCGGGGCAGCATTCCGCCGCCATTTTAAAACATCATGGAGCTCGTGAAGTTGCTGCGAACGCCCCATAATGTTCAGGGAAACCCGAAATAGCGAACAGGGGATGTTTGGATCGAACATACCTTAGATCCGAACACAAACCCCATCCCTACTGCAGAGGTTGAAGGGGTGGGGGGGTCAGCTTGTTAGTGCTCAGACCATACGCCAGACACTGCATCAACTTGGTCTGCATGGCTGTCATTCCAGAAGGAAGTCTCTTCTAAAGATGATGCACAAGAAAGCCTGCAAACAGATTGCTGAAGACAAGCAGACTAAGGACATGGACTACTGGAACCATGTCCTGTGATCTGATGAGATCAAGCTAAACTTATTTGATTCAGATGGTGTCAAGCGTCTGTGGCGGTAACCAGGTGAGGAGTACAAAGACAAGTGTGTCTTGCCTACAGTCAAGCATGGTGGTGGGAGTGTCATGGTCTGGGGCTGCATCAGTGCTGTCCACACTGGGAAGCTACAGTTCATTTAGGGAACCATGAATGCCAACATGTACTGTGACATACTGAAGCAGAGAATGATCCCCTCCCTTCAGAGACTGGGCTGCAGGGCAGTATTCCAACATAATAACAACTCCAAACACACCTCCAAGATGACCATTGCCTTGCTAAAGAAGCTGAGGGTGAAGGTGATGGACTGGCCAAGCAGGTCTCCAGACCTAAACCCTATTGAGCATCTGTGGGGCATCCTCAAACGGAAGGTGGAGGAGTGCAAGGTCTCTAACATCCACCAGCTCCGTGATGTCATCATGGAGGAGTGGAAGAGGACTCCAGTGGTAACCAGTGAAGCTCTGGTGAACTCCATACCCAAGAGGGTTAAGGCAGTGATGGAAAATAATGGTGGTCACACAAAATATAGACACTTTGGGCCCATTTGGACATTTTCACTTAGGGGTGTACTCAGTTTTGTTGCAAGCAGTTTAGACATTAATGGCTGTGTGTTGAGTTATTTTGAGGGGACAGCACATGTACACTGTTATACAAGCTGTACACTCACTATTTTACATTGTAGCAAAGTGTCATTTCTTTTTTTTTTTTTTTTTTATTGAGTTTAATGCAAATACAAGTAAGAAACAATCTGGCATCTTCTGCCACCGTGAGGACTTACAAACCATTACTCGTATCACATGCTAAGACTGTCTTGTTAATTACTATATTTAAGGCCTTCACAGCTATGAGTATTAATTTGTTTCTTTATAGAAATACTATAGAATGAAAGTGCTCACATCCATATTCTTGGTTTCGCTGGGTTCATTTTGATTTGAGCGTGTAACAAATTCCTCTCCAGATAACCCACTTGGGAGCACTTTGGTATCTGGTGAGGGAACTGAGACTTGGTTTGTGTCCGTTGTGTACCCAGGAGCGTTATTTCTCAGTTTGTGGTTGCTCACAGGTATGAGTGCCTTTTGCATAACAGAAGCTATGTTGCGTGTGAATAACTGTAAACAAGGTTAACAGGTAACAAATACCAACATCATGCTGGATACTCCCAAGTGGCTAGTGGAGTGGAAGATGCAGAAGAAGGAGAAACAGAAGAGAGGGAGGAGGACGGGAGCATGGGAAAGGGTAGTGGGATGGGGTTGGGGATTGACTGTAGAGCAGGGAGAATGGGAAGAAAAGATACAGAAAAATAAGTTCGGTACATGTGTAGTCATATCAGTTAATACTCTTTTGCTTAACTGGATTCGGCTAGAGAAGTAGTTCATTTGTGTTTGTCAATTTATTAATTTGGGCCATATTTCCCATTTTTTATGAAAGTTGGCTCCTGACAGAGATTTGTAGGCCAATATGTGCTCATATGCATAGTTCTGGTGTACCAATGATATCACCTCTGATGTGTTTGGTGCAATATTCGTTTTCCAGTTCCGGAGAATTGTTTGTCGTGCTGCTAATAGGATGTGGGTTTCTACCGTTCTCTGAGATATAGGGGGCTTTTAAGGAGCCCGTTAGTGTTGCTATGTATCTGAAGGTTTGTGACCAGAAGCTCCTGAGGCATGGGCAACTCCAGAGAATGTGTATTAGCTTCCCTATTTGTCCGCATCCTCTCCAACATTGGGGGGATGTCAAGGAGGAAAAGGTGGCCACTCTCTGGGGGGTATAGTACCATCTATGTGTAATTTTAATAGTCATCTCCCAGTGAGACATGCATTTTGATGAGTGGTAGATGGAAGTGAACGCTGAACACCACTGTCCTTCAGAAAGTTCTACGTTCAGGTCCGATTCCCAGTCCTTCATACTCTTGGATATGTGAAGTGTTCTTTTGGTATTTAACGCGTTTTAAAAGAGTGATATGCCCTTCCTTGTTGGTTGATGGGAGAGATAGAATTCCCTTATTCGTTCCGGCAACTGAATTTTGGGGGGAGGGTGTTTCGTGATGAAGGCTATTATTCGTGCACATGTGAAGTAGTGTTGTTTGGGAATTTGGTATTCTGCCATGAGGTTGTCTATCGTTTTGGGTTTACTGTTAAGGAAAATATCTCCCATCTGTTCTATTCCTGATTCTTGTAAGGGTGTTGTGCTGAGCATTGGGATGACCTCTTCAAGAATCTGTATTGGATAGGTTGGGTGCGGTTCTTGTTTTCCCCCTAGGGGTTTAGAGTTTAGGGCTCTCCATGCTAAGATTGAAGCCTGGGTGGGTAGTGGAAGAGAGGAGGTGTCCCAGGGTTTCTATATATCTCCTATGAGGAGGTTCCTCAGAGTTTTGGTGGGGGATAGGGCTGCCTCTATTTCTATCCATGGTAATTGGGTGTCACCTTGAAACCAGTGCTTCAGTTTCTCCATGTTAACTGCTAAATAATAAAGGGTGGGCCATTTATATGGATACACCTTAATAAAATGGGAATGGTTGGTGATATTAACTTTCTGTTTGTGGCACATTAGTATATGTGAGGGGGGAAACTTTTCGAGATGGGTGGTGACCATGGTGGCCATTTTGAAGTCGGCCATTTTGAATCCAACTTTTGTTTTTTCAATCGGAAGAGGGTCATGTGACACATCAAACTTATTGGGAATTTCACAAGAAAAACAATGGTGTGCTTGGTTTTAATGTAATTTTATTCTTTCATGAGTTATTTACAAGTTTCTCTTTGTTTACAGCCATTGACATGTCGCTGAGGTTAACACGTGCGGAGCGGATAGAAATTGTGTTGATGCCTGGTGAACGCAGTAACCGGGTCATTGCAGCAGATTTCAATGCAAGACAGCCTACGAGACCACCCATCTCCCATGCTACAGTTAGCAAACTGCTTGCTAAATTTCGTGAAACTGGTTCAGTGTTGGATTTGCCAAAATGTGGACGCATGAAATCTGTCACTAATGAAGAAACATCAGTGGCTGTCCTAGCTTCATTCAGCAAGAGCCCACAGTGTAGCACTCGCCGCATGTCACTGGAGAGTGGCAGTAGTCGAACATCCCTTCGGCGGATATTAGCTACTCACAAATGGCACCCTTAAAAACTCCAGCTACTGCAGCATCTCAGTGAGGATGACCCAGATCGGCACACTGAATTTGCAGAATGGGAAAAACAAAAATTGGAACAGGACAGTTTACGCAGAAGATTTTGTTCAGTGATGAGGCAAACTTTTATGTGAATGGTGAAGTTAACAAACAAAACCACCGCTATTGGTCTGACACTAACCCACATTGGATAGATCCCTCCAAGACTGTTGGAACCAAAAAATTGATGGTATGGTGTGGTATGTGGGGTACAAAGATAGTGGGGCCATTCTTCATCAATGGAAACCTCAAGGCCACTGGATATGCGAAATTGCTACATGATGACGTGTTTCCCTCTTTATGCACTGAAGCTGGCACGTTCCCTGAGTTTTTCCAGCAAGATGGTGCACCACCACATTATGGGTTTCAGGTCCGAGCATCCCTAGATGAACAGTTTCCTGGAAAGTGGATTGGTCATCGTGGGCCAGTTGAATGGCCCCCAAGGTCTCCCGATCTGACCCCTTAGACTTTTATCTTTGGGGTCATCTGAAGGCAATTGTCTATTTTGTGAAGATACGAGATGTGCAGCACCTGAAACTACGGATACTGGAAGCCTGTGATAGCATTTCTCCTGCGGTGTTACTATCAGTGTGTGAAGAGTGGGAAAAGAGGGTTGCATTGACAATCCAACACAATGGGCAGCACATTGAACACATTTTATAAGTGGTCAGAAACTTGTAAATAACTCATGAAAGAATAAAGTTACGTTAAAACCAAGCACACCATTGTTTTTCTTGTGAAATTCCCAATAGGTTTGATGTGTCACATGACCCTCTTCCTATTGAAAAAACAAAAAGTTGGATTAAAAATGGCCGACTTCAAAATGGCCACCATGGTCACCACCCATCTTGAAAAGTTCCCCCCTCCTCACATATACTAATGTGCCACAAACAGGAAGTTAATATCACCAACCATTCCCATTTTATTAAGGTGTATCCATATAAATGGCCCACCCTGTAGTCTTTTATGTCTACCCATCCTGCTCCTCCTACTAGTGTATGGGTGGTCAACTTTCGGTAGGCACATCTGGCTCTCTTACCCTGCCAAACAAAGCTATTTAAGGACTTGGACAGTGAGTTTATTATGTGGAGTGGTGTAGGTATGGGGAGTGCTCTAAATAGATATAAAATTTGTGGTAGGATCATCATCTTGTATGAGGCTAATCTACAGGCCCAAGACAATTCCCATATGGAGTACTGTTTTAGTTGTGCATTTATTTTGTTAATGAGTGGACGGAAGTTTAATGCTAATAGATCTGAAGTTTTGTTGGTGAGGATAATACCCAGGTATGGGATACCTTGTGAAGTCCACTTAACCACTTGCCGACCGCCGATCGGAGATTGACGGCGGCAAAGTGGCTCTGTAACGCAAACCGCCGTCATACGACGGCGGCCGCGAACTCGCGCCGTGAGCGCGCGCGCGCCCCCTAGGCGCGGGCGCTGCAACGGCATTTGGCAGAAGGCCTTTCAATCTACATCGCCAGGCCAATGATTTTTGGCCTGGCCCTGTAGATCGCCCTGCCAATGGCATTATTCCCCTGCCTCTGTAAATGTAAACAGAGGCAGGGGAAGTTCCTTCCTCTTCCTCCCTGAAGTCCTTTTCGACATCAGAGAGGAAGAAGAAGCATCTAAAAACGTGAGTGCACCAACACTACACTGACACCAGGCCACATAGGCACATTTAACCCCTTGATCGCCCCCTGATCGCCCCCCAGTTAACCCTTTCACTACCTGTCACCCTCCTGTCACACTATCACATAGTGCAGCGATCTGATTTTTAGC
>BLSH010385469.1:392132-425366 GCA_018402905.1 Glandirana rugosa | reverse complement strand
ATGAAGGGGATCCACAGCTGTTTGTTTACAAACAGAAGTAAAGCAGTTGAATCTATCGATTGTCAGTTTCACTGCAGCAGGTTGTATTCATCATACAGATTCACCACTTTTGCATTTTTAATGTTTCACTTTAAGCATTTACAACATTGCTGCTCTCTGGCAAACAAAATATATTTGATTTTTTTTCTTGATTGATCATTTGTTTGACAATCCCTTGTCTATTACCTTTGAAAATTCCAGAATTGGTTTTAACATTCAGCTCCCATTGACAATGGGGTTTAAGTTTTGTACCCAAACTTCTGTAATGTACATCAAGCCCGCCTCTATCCTGAGCCATGTAAGTTCAGCTCATTCCTGCTGGGGTTTGGGAATCAGTTGAACTGACAGCGGAAAGTAATTACAGACTTTTTTTTACATTTATTGCTTCAATGTAATTGTTTATAACAGTGAAAGGATTGCTTTCCTGTTCACTGCCAGAGCCATTTTTGCATGTTTTGCAGCTTGTTAAAAGGTACATTTTAGTCCTGAAGATTAGTTAAAAACCTCAAAATATGATATAGGTTCTAGCAGAAAGCAGAAACCCTGGAGAATAAAATGGTGGTAGCTGCAACACGATATTATGCCCACTATTTATCACACCCATATTTTCAATAAAAAAAAGCAAATTAATTTTACTGCAGAGAAACACAGCATATTCCCCAATTGTTTGGTAAACTATATAAAGTTAGGTTGTATCAAATAAATGGATACAAAACATGTCAAGCCTCCACTCTCCCCTCTACCACACTGACACCCACTGTATATATCCTAGATGCTCAGGATGAACAACATAACCCAGGATACATGGGGGTGTGGTCTGTACAGATCTTTTGTTGAATCTTAGTGCTGCTAATTTTTAATATTAAATTATAAGATTTATGTAGCATGAACAGTTTGTGCAGGGCTTTACAATTTTAAGGGAGAAGGTACAGTTATAATATAATTCAAGACATCTGTTAGAAGGGTCCTGCTTGAGAGAACTTGCAATCTAATAGGGAGGTGTAAGTGGTATAAAACGTAATAGCTGTGGTAGGATGAGTTGATAAAGAAACATCAATTGCACATATTAGTGAAGCATTCAACAGATGTTTCATTAAAAAAGCAAAAACAAAAAAAAAAGCATTAAAACATTCAGTAAGCACAGCAACCACATTAAAGTCAGAACGTTCCCTAAACGTATTGTAAAGGGTAAGGAAACTTTCAAACAAATGCTCTATATTTAACCTTGATCTTGCCACCCAGGTCCACAACACCCAGAATCCAGAACCTACTCTCTGTGGGTGTGCAGTTTGCCACTTTAATGTCAATGAAGTTGATGCATCTCCCCATCCTATAGAAGCCTGTGGGATAGCACATAAGCATATGGTGGATAAAGAAGTTGGTGTGAGTTGTGAGCAATGTGGCAAACCTTGGTGGTAGGATCTTTATTAGTATAATGTTTTGAGGGGAGAGGGTGGGCTACATCAGCTTGGGGTATGAGGGGGGCTAATAGATCAAGTCATCTTTCATTGAAAGTTTCTTTAATCTTTATTATGAGTTCTGTGTAATCCCCTTTAAAATCAAAACCAGAAACACTTTCATATAAGATCATTTGGAGGACAAGAAGGAAGTACTTCCTAAAGCTTATGCTGTGTAGAGTCCTCTCTCTTCTTCCTGTATCACCAATCATTTTTGAAAACCTCAGGCAGGATTGAATCTGATTGGTAGCTGTAAGAAAGGTGTTAGTATTTACTGTTTTCTATTAGGCTTTCTGCATGTGACAGACAACATGGAAGGTGTTCCAGCATCACATGTAGGCGTGTGAGGAAATAACGTGGCCTAGCGCATTAGAGCAATGTCTTTATCCACTTCACCCCCGGAAGGATTTCCCACATTAGGACCAGAGCACTTTTTGCGATTTGGCATTGCATCACTTTAACTGACAATTGTGCGGTCATGCGATGTTGTACCCAAACAAAATTTGCATCCTTTTTTTCCCACAAATAGAGCTTTCTTTTGGTGGTATTTGATCACCTCTGCATTATTTCTGATCGCCGCTATAAAAAAAAAGTGTCAATTTTGCAAAAAAAAATGGTTTTCTTACTTTTTGCTAAAATACAAATCCAAAAGAAATATATAAAAAAATGTATTTTTGGTTAAAAAAAAAAAATCGCAATCGGCGTTTATTGATTGGTTTGCGCAAAAGTTGCCGCGTTTACGAATGATGAGAATTAATTTCTGGGGTTTTTATTAATTTTTTTTTTTTTTTACTAGTAATGGCGGTGATCTGCGAGTTTTAGCGGTACTGCGATATTGCAGCAGACATGTCGGACCATTTTGACACTTTTTTGGGACCAATGACATTTATACAGCGATCAGAAATTTAAATGTCCACTGATTATTGTATAAATGTCATTGGCAGTGAAGGGGTTAACCTGCAGGGAGAGATCTAGGGGCTAACTGTGTTCCCTGCATGTGTTCTAACTGTGAGTGGGCTGGGCTGTTATGGACATAACAGATCTAACTGATCCCAGTGACAGGGATCAGTAGATCTCCTATGTCCCCCTGACAGAGCGGAGAACCGCCATGTTTACATCGGACATCGGGTCCGCCCGAGCCGTAGCCACACTCCTCCGGAGTATGGCGGGCGCGCGCCCCCTAGCTGCCACTCTTCAAATCGCTGTTTATTTACGGTGATTCGCGGGACACCTCCACACTGCCACAGTAAATATACTGCGTGTGGTGTGGAAGTGGTTAATAAACATTGAAGTACTAGAAAGGTATGGTCCCTGTGTGCATGTGTAATATATTTTTTTCCCTTTTTATTCCAGGTGAATGGAGGGCTGGAATAGGCCCTTCATGAGCCCTGCTTCTACAATATACTAGATCTAATAGTGACCTTTTTCTTTTTACAATCAGCAAGCAGTAGAATAAAGCCTAAATAGAGGGGCTCATAGCATTATAAAAAATTTCTACTGTTAACTATATCGTCTATGTTTTTCTGCAAGGAAATGGTGTGTTAATAGCTCTATTAACTGTAAAATATAATGGTATTAGCCGCACACACGTACTACTTGTTAGCTTATCAATACTAATTTATTAAGCTGCATATAAGCTAGCAGGGTGGTCAGTGATGACCTTGGTAGGAATGTGTGTGTTGTTCAGGATTCATCATTTTTTGAAGTATATCAGAATTGAACCAGAATTGAACTAACTCAACTTCTAATCCTTTCCTACTCACTGATCATAACTAGCTCACATTTACCCTCCATTTCTCCCTCCCTGCAACCTACTCTGCCAACGTTTTCACAATTAAAATCTCCATTATCTTTCTAGCTCTCTACAATCTCTTATTATTAAGGGTCTAATGCCTGAAACATCACATACCACAGACTAAAATCATTTGAAGATTTATTATTAGAAGTGATGGTCATCAGGACACAAAAGTTTCAGATGTTGTTAATGCATTTGTTTCTATGCTATCTATCAATCACTAGATAACAACTGTAAAACTCAGTGTAACCTTTCTTCAACATAGAACATTTTTTAATTGATACATGATTTTTTTTGTTAATTATTTTGTATGAGTATAGATCTATGTTTGTCCCAAGCATGTTTGAATCCACTACTTGTTGACTGACTCACTCCCTCTCTAGTAATTGGTGAAATTATTATTCTTTGCTTTTGGATCACAGGTCACTTTTATAGTATAGTATAGTATCGTATAGTATAGTATAGTAAGTTGTCTGTCATTAGAACAAAAATAATCTGAATCTGTCAGCATTTACAGAGTTCGGGTTCTGTTCTATGGGTGTAACTTTTACATTTGCAGCTGATTAGTTACGGAGGAGTGTGACCTGCTTGAATACATTGGGGTTGATTTACTAAAACTAAAGAGTGCAAAATCAGTTTCCAGTTTTTTTTGTCAAAGCTTAAATGAACAAGCTGAAGTTAGAGGCTATCTAACAAACAAACACAGCTGCACCACATTTAGTACTCTCCAGTTTTAGTAAAGCAGCCTATTATCTAAAAGGTATTTTTCAAAATTATTTCTATTGTTTTGGTACTCAACAGACTGGAGTCTGCAGGGGCATTCTAAAAAGGTAAACAGCATATTATTATTATACAGGATTTATATAGCGACCAACAGTTTACGCAAAGCTTTAAAACTTGAGGGTAGATAGTACAAATACAATACACTTTAATACAGTAGAAATCAGGGGGCCCTGCTCCTTAGAGCTTACAAGAGATACAAGAGGTAATAACTGTGGGGGTTGTGCTGATGGAGTAGAAACATGTACAGTTGTTAGGTGGGGGCCAGATAGGCTTCCCTGAAGAGAGGAGTTTTCAGGGATTGTCTGAAAGTGGACAAAGTAGGAGAAAGTCCAGATTGGGGTAGAGCATTTCAGAGGTTGGAGAGGCTCTGGAGAAGTCCTGGAGGCAAGCATGGGATGAGGTGACAAGGGAGCTAGAGAGTAGGAGGTCTTGGGAGGAGCGAAGAGAGCGCTTTGGTTGGTATTTTGGGACCAGGTTAGTGATGTAGCTGGGGGCCAGGTTGTGGATGGCTTTATAAGTTATTGTTAGTATCTTGAATTTAATTCCTTGGTTGAATGGCAGCCAATGGAGGGATTGGCAGAGGGGTGTAGCAGACGCCGAGCGGTTTGTAAGGTGGATGAGCCTGGCAGCAGTGTTCATGATGGACTGAAGGGGGGATAGCCTATTTAAAGTTAAGCCACTGAGGAGGGAGTTGCAGTAGTCAAGGCGAGAGATAACCAGGGAGTGGATTAGAAGCTTTGTGGTGACATTGGTTTGGAAGGGGCTTATCTTGGAGATATTGCGGAGGCTGAGCTAGTTAAGTTATGTTCTATTGCATATTAAGGAACACGTTTGGCATCTAAAGTGTTGGCAGCTATGGCCATTGCTCCACTGTTCCTGGTGGAGATTCCTTTATTTTGCGAGGGTTTCTTTTCTAATTTTTTTCAATCTGTTCACTGTAAGGTAATGTTTGACTTTTTTGTCTCTTCTAAGTGCAGACTGGTTTCTTAGACTTTTTTTTAAGGGATGGGTCTTCACATAAAAAGTGTCAGTGGGTGTTTTTTATGTTTTTTAATTTCTTTGTGATTTGTGTTGTACCTGGTTATAAAGCTAGTGCTATAATTAGAGATGGTCTGGTCCTTATTAGGCTTCAGGTCTAATAGGACTTCTGTATCTACAGTCATGGCCGAAATTGTTGGCACCCCAGAAATTTTTCCAGAAAATCAAGTATTTCTCACAGAAAAGTATTGCAGTAACACATGTTTTGCTATACACGTGTTTATTCCTTTTGTGTGTATTGGAACAAAACAAAAAAAGGGAGGAAAAAAAGCTAATTGGACATAATGTCAAACAAAACTCCAAAAATGGGCTGGACAAAATTATTGGCACCCTTTCAAAATTGTGGATAAATGAGATTGTT
Source organism: Glandirana rugosa (assembly GCA_018402905.1). Lineage (NCBI taxonomy): Eukaryota > Metazoa > Chordata > Amphibia > Anura > Ranidae > Glandirana > Glandirana rugosa. Next base: position 419,893 of record BLSH010385469.1, on the reverse strand, counting down.
TCAGGCATGTGATGCTCCTTTAAACTCACCTGGGGCAAGTAACAGGTGTGGGCAATATAAAAATCACAACTGAAAGCAGATAAAAAGGAGAGAAGTTCACTTAGTCTTTGCATTGTGTGTCTGTGTGTGCCACACTAAGCATGGACAACAGAAAGAGGAGGAGAGAACTGTCTAAGAACTTGAGAACCAAAATTGTGGAAAAATATCAACAATCTCAAGGTTACAAGTCCATTTCCAGAGATCTAGATTTGCCTTTGTCCACAGTGCGCAACATTATCAAGAAGTTTGCAACCCATGGCACTGTAGCTAATCTCTCTGGGTTTGGACAGAAGAGAAAAATTGATGAAAGGTTGCAACGCAGGATAGTCTGGATGGTGGATAAGCAGCCCCAAACAAGTTCCAAAGAAATTCAAGCTGTCCTACAGACTCAGGGAGCATCAGTGTCAGCGTGACCTATCCGTCGACATTTAAATGAAATGAAACGCTATGGCAGGAGACCCAGGAGGACCCCACTGCAGACACAGAGACATAAAAAAGCAAGACTACAGTTTGCCAAAATGTACTTGAGTAAGCCAAATCCATCTGGGAAAGCGTCTTGTGGACAGATGAGACCAAGATAGAGCTTTTTGGTAAAGCACATCATTCTACTGTTTACCAAAAACAGAATAAGGCCTACAAAGAAAAGAACACAGTACCTACAGTTAAATATGGTGGAGGTTCAAAGAGGTTTTGGGGTTGTTTTCCTGCCTCTGGCAGTGGGTGCCGTGAATGTGTGTAAGGCACCATGAAATCTGAGGATTACCAAAGGATTTTGGGTCGCACTGTAGAGCCCAGTGTCAGCTGGGTTTGCGTCCGAGATCTTGGATCTTCCAGCAGGACAATGACCCCAAACATACGTCAAAAAGCACCCAGAAATGGATGGCAACAAAGCACTGGATAGTTCTGAAGTGGCCAGCAATGAGTCCAGATCTAAATCCCATTGAACACCTGTAGAGAGATTTTAAAATTGCTGTTGGCAAAAGGCGCCCTTCCAATAAGAGAGACCTGGAGCAGTTTGCAAAGGAAGAGTGGTCCAAAACTCTGGATGAGAAGTGTAAGAAGCTTATTGATGGTTATAGGAAGTGACTGATTTCAGTTATTTTTTCCCAAGAGTGTGTAACCAAATATTAAGTTAAGGGTGCCAATAATTTTGTCTAGCCCATTTTTCGAGTTTTGTGTGACATTATGTCCAATTTGCTTTTTTTCCTCCTTTTTTTGTTTTGTTCCAATACACACAAAGGGAATAAACATGTGTATAGCAAAACATGTGTTACTGCAATACTTTTCTGTGAGAAATACTTGATTTTCTGGCAAAATTTCTGGTGTGCCAACAATTTCGGCCATGACTGTAAATGCCTGTCTTTATTCACTAATGTCTAGATAAGATTTTTATTAACCTCCTCCCATCCGTGCCATAGCCGAATGACGGCTACAGAGCGGCTCTAAAATGCCGGGAGGACCCATTTGGCTCGTGCTGGGCGCGCTCCCGCGGGCGCGAGCGGCGCGCGCATGTGCCGCCGCACGCTGCGGGAGTGTGCCTGCTGGAGACCCGCGATCTCCTTCCAGAGAGCCGGAACGGGGAATCGCCAATGTAAACACGGCGGTTCCCTGTTCTGTGAGGGGGGCATGACAGATCTACTGATCCCTGTCACTGGGATCAGTTAGATCTGTCATGTCCCTGCCAACCCCGCCCCCCCACAGTTAGAACACACCCAGGGAACATAGTTAACCCCTTCACTGCCCCCTGCAGGTTAACCCCTTCACTGCCAATGTCATTTCTACAGTAATCAGTGGATATTTACATATGTAGCAGAATATATATCTGCCTAAACTGATGAATAATTTTGTTTTTTTTTATTTTTGGATATTTATTATAGCAAAAAGAAAAAAATATTGTTTTTTTTTTCAAATTGTCGCCCTTTTTTTGTTTATAGCGGTGATCAGAAATGACGCAGAGGGGATCAAATACCACCAAAAGAAAGCTCTATTTGTGGGAAAAAAAGGACGCCAATTTTGTTTGGGTACAAAGTTGCACGACCGCGCAATTGTCATTCGAAGAGCAACAGCGCTGAAAACTGAAAATTGGTCCGGGCAGGAGGGGGGTTTAAGTGCCCAGTAAGGAAGTGGTTAAAAAAATATTTTTTGTACATTTTTTTCATTAGTACAGCAGTTTGCGAGTTGTAATCTTTTATGTTGGTGCAACTTCTCCTTATTTTTTCAAAATGGCCATAAGGGATATTGGTTTTCCAATTTTTGAGATGAGTAAAGAAATGGGGGATGATGTCAATGAATCTAAACAGTCTTACTTATACAGGCAGACCTGCAAATGTAACTTCTGAAGGTAAAGTCATTTTGGCAAAGGTGATCTTGAATTCACAGCTGCTATCTACAGATTACTGGAGAGCAGTGACAAGAGAGAGGATGCAATAAAAGACTCTATGCATAGGTATGGCTAGAAATAATAGCAAAAGGGTAACAAGGTTCAATATCAGTTTAAATGTTATGGTGGTCATGCACATATTAGAATCAACATGCAATGGAATAATAGCAAAAGGGTAGCAAGGTCCAATATCAGTTTAAAATGTTATGGTGGTCATGCACATATTCAAATCAACAAGCAACCACTCATTTGATGTGACTAAACTGATCAAATTAAATAATAATTTCAATCCTGAGGCCCAACATTTTATCATTTTAGAGAGCTATTGATCAATTGTATCTATTGCTTCTGATTGCTCAAACAGATAATTTTATTTTTATCCTGAGAGCACATAGATCAAATTATACGTTTGATTGATTGTTTACATTTACAACTGATAAATTGTATTTGATTGATATTTTCAGTTGAAAGGGCAAAACAACACTGTGTGTGCTTTATGTTGCTAAATATTTTAATCGATGATGAATGAAGTAGGACTGCACGTATGACCATCGGTAGATGGTAAGGATTACATTAAGAGCTGGTTCACACTGGAGCGGCGCGACTTGCAGGGCAAACCAAGTCGCCCCGCTCCAGGCGACCTCAGCGCTGCTTGCAAGGAGACTTCTTTACATAGAAGTCAATGGAAGTCGTGCTGAGGTCACCCCGAAAATAGTGCAGGAACCTTTTTTGACCTGAGTCGCTCCTATTAAAACGGTTCCATTGCACTGCATGGGGACGACTTATCAGGCGACTTGAGGGCTTGGATTCAGCTTTAGAGTTTGGGTGGGATTAGGATAAATTCCAGGAACAGGGGATTGTGAAGAAACTTTTATGTTGTCTTGTTTTCAGCACTTTCATATACAGTATATGAAAAATGGTGTCAGGTTGACCACAGCTTTATGGGGTTTTCAGAGTGGAGAAATATGACACGGTTAGATAAATGTTCATGCTACTCTCATTTCTTGATAAAGTTAGATGTGCATAGTTGCAATGGGATCAACATAGAAGAAGAATAGACAGATTTCCTATTTCCCTATAAGATCCTATAAGATCCACCTGTCTATGTAAGGTCCAGCCGTAGTAGTTCCTAAAAAATAGGTGAGCTTGCACCACTTTTGCCATTTGATCAAAGCAATAAAATATTTTATGGCCTATTTGACTATGGTTGTGTGGGCAATTTAGTATGCTGAACAAGTGTACAATTAAAATAATATTCTTGCTTTATAGCTGTTTCATAAACAAATCAACACAACTCCCACACAGGCACTACATTCAGTGTTATTATCAGACAAAATTAAGAAACACTTGAGAGGATTCCCAGAGTCCTGCAATAATTATTTCATCGAAAACATCTAATTAAATCTGCTATATCATTAAACAACACAACAAACAAAGCCTCAAATTAGCATAATATTTGAAAACTAAAGCTATCAGATTATTTTTAAATGATAGGACTATGACAAAATAATGTTCTGCAGAATATGGTCGTAGAAATAAAGTTATATTAACAAAAAAGACACAACAGAAATGACTATATCTGACACAAATAAATCATTTCACAGAATGTATGTTTAGCAAGAATGAAACATTACACATGCAAATTAATGATTAATCATGTGTTATTATTTAATTTATCAAGTAAGCAAGCATAATAGTGTTTTTTACTAAAGCTCCTATAATATGACATAAATTATCGAAGCTACCCCTTAATTAAGGCAACAGATACCTAAAATAGTCACCTATTTAATGATGCTCATTGCTCAATTGACTAAACCTTTAATTTATTAAATGAAATTAGGAGTCATGATAAAAATGTAGATGTATAACAAATTCATGAGTATGTCATTGTAAACTATGATTGTTGCCTCAAGATTGTAACATGAAATTGTTTCTTCAATCTTTGGCTACTTTTTTTACAGAGCATACCAGTAACTGTTGATATATATATTTGTAACACTATTAGTTGTGAAAATTATAGCACAATTATTATTATTATAATTATTGTTATTAATAATAACCATTACAGCAGCACAAGGACAATTATTTCCATTTTCTGTTTTCTTCTAGAAAGTTAGTAAAGCTGGTTAGAAATAATGATACAGTACATACTATTTTAAAGCACTGATAACACATCTACTGTTTTTTATGAATCCAATCTAAACAAATATTGTCTAAATACAAGTCTATTTTTACTTACATTTTGGTGTGATTTTACGCTGTATTGTCAAAAGTATTGGGACAAATCCCTTTACATGCACATTAACTTTAATGGTATCCCAATCTTAGTCCATAGGGTTCAATATTGAGCTGGCCCACCCTTTGCAGCAATAACAGCTTCAACTCTTCTGGGAAGGCTATCCACAAGGTTTAGGAGTATGTTTCACCACTCTTCCAGAAGCACATTTGTCAGAGGTCAGGCACTGATGTTGGACAGGAAGGCCTGGCTCGCAGTCTCCGCTCTCCAAAGGTGTTCTATTGGGTTGACTTGGGTATTGCAGGCCAGTCAAGTTTCTCCACCCCAAACTTGCTCATCCATGTCTTTATGAACCTTGCTTTGTGCACTGATCCAAATCATTTGGTGGAGGGGGATTATGCTGTTGGACTGTTTTTCAGGAGTTGGGCTTGGCCGCTTAGTTCTAATGAAGGGAACTCTAAAGGTGTCAGCATACCAAGACATTTTGGACAATTTCATGCTCCCAATTTTGTGGGAACAGTTTAGGAATGGCCCCTTTTACTTCCAACATGACTGAGTACCAGTGCACAAAGCAAGGTCCATAAAGACATGGATGAGCGAGTTTGGGGTGGAGGAACTTGACTGGCCTGCACAGAGTCCTGGCCTCACCCCGATAGAACATATTTGGAATGAATTAGAATGGAGACTGCAAGCCAGCCCTCTTGTCCAACATCAGTGATTGACCTCACAAATGCGCTTCTGGAAGAATGGTCAAACATTCCCATAGACATACTCCTAAACCTCGTGGACAGCCTTCTCAGCTGCAAAGGGTGTCCCAAGACTTTTGACAATATAGTGTATCTTTCTCCCACATCTTTGTAGTAATCCAGAATAAAACAGCTCCTGATGAGAAGCAAAGCCATAGCTATAGCGTAGCCATAGCTTAGCACAAGCTCAGATGAACATTGCTTAATCAGGTGTTAATCTGAACATCCAAATGTTTTGCAGTGCGTTTTGTGTCAATACCAAAAAAATTGGCGCAAATCGCACAGCAAAGAATTGAATGCGTTTCTAACAGGAATGCAGTGCGATTCCACTCACTGCTCCTGTCTGTGTGTATAGAAAGGAAAAAGCACCATCTAGTGGGCAGTTTATTAAAAATGTTAGAACTCACAGTACATATCTAGCTAAATGCAGAATCTGCATAGATGTCCCGATCCCACCGATGATAGCAAATCACAGCCCCTGGAGGTGCTCACAGGGCTGCAGGAGAAGTTCACCAAAGGGTATAGGGCGGAAGTGATGTCAGCTTGGGGCTGGACCGACTCTACATCTCCTCCAGCCTTGTGAGCACCTCCAGCAGCTGTAATTTGCTATAATTGGCGGGACCAGGACACCTATGCAGATTTTGCATTTGGTCAGATATGCACTGTGAGTTCTACCATGTTTAATAAACTGCCCACTAGATGTGCTTTTCCCTTTCTATACACACACACACACGGGAGTGGTGGGGGGAAAATCACATCCGATTCGGAAAGGTTTCCTGTTCAAATCACATGTGATTCTTTGCAGTCAGATTTACGCCTATTCATTTTGTATTAAAACAAATAACACCACAAAGTATCGGTTTCCGAATCGGAAGCATTTGTGCGAATACCGATAATTGTGCAAATGCTTGGTATCGGCATATAGGAGATGTGTTACTGGCCAGATCAATGGGTGGAAACAGAGGGGAAACCACTAAAGAAAACGGATGCAGCTGCCACTGCTAATAATTGATAATCTGCAAATTAATTTTTGGTTTTGGGTTTAAAGGGTTTATTACTCCAAAACTTCATATTCCTTATATGTGCCTGCTGTACCATGCACTTGTAGCAGAAAGTATAAAAGTATCCTGTTCTCTTTGTATGCTTCCATTATGTGAAATCACTGGTGTTCCTGCCAGTCCCTCTACTTTCCTATTAAAAACTGACCACACTAAGCAGGGGAGCACACCATAGTCAGTTCTCTAGTTATGCGTATGCAAAAAGGCTGCGCTCAATAGAATGTCCTGATCTAAGTCGATGATGGTCAGGTAAGTGTTAGGGGGGATGAGGGGGGCTGCTGAACACAGAAGGCTTTTTATCTTAATGCTTAGAATGCATTAAGATAAAAAAACCTTCTGCCTTTACAACCCCTTTATTTTTTTTATTACTGCATTTTTTTTTTTCGTTTGAAATATTTTTATTGAGGATTATCAAGTTAACAAAGAATAAGATGCGATTAGCCAGAGTCTGACAAATGGATATTTTCATAAAGAATAAACAATGAAACATGGGCTGATATCAACACAGTATGTTATGCCAAAAGAAAAAAAAGAAAAAAATTAAGACAAGTAAGTTTAGAGCAAGATAGGCTGCCCCATCTCACCAGACACCCCAGGTGGGATCAAACTGTGACCGGAGAGACAAACTGCAACCTACCCCGCACCCAACCCCACCATCCAAACAAAAACCTTGGTTGGCATACCACTATCACGTCTATATAAAAGGGAGTTATCTTTAAAACCAAAACATAGATATATCAGGCATATTGAGAGTGCAGCAACCCCCCCACCTCCAGCCACAGGACCAGAATGGAGTACTGCCCCTCAGATACAGTCCAGACCCCAGCTTGCAACAGAAAACAGACTGACAAAACAACTGAAAACAAAGTAATGATCTTAGAAGAGGTAGAAGAAAAAGAGCGTAAGAAAAAGTAAAAGAGGCATCAGAGAATTAAATCATGAGGATAGAAAAGTGTAGGTCACATGGGAAGCTTAAGGTAGTTCTTCCAAGGATCCCAGACTAGGTCAAATTTAGTTGAAGTATCTAAAATAATATTTGCGAGCCTTTCCTGCACCATGATCCAAGAAATTTTTTATTTAGCCTCAGCAAATGACACTGAGGGACGCTTCTAGGACCTGGCTATTGTGATTTTAGCACCCAGCAGTATAAAGTGGGTAAGTTTGAATAATGGCTTGGAAAGCCCGTCAGGTTTATAATTGAGAAGAGCTATTTCTGGATTCTGAGGTATTGAAAGGCCCGAAATCTTACGAATCAAGTGGAATACCTTGTTCCAAAAGCCCCGAATATGTGGGCATTCCCACCATGTGTGGAGGAAGCAGCCCAAATGTCCACATCCTCTGAAAGGCTGGAAGAGTTTGGGTACATAGCTGCTAGCCGGGTCGGTACCAAGTACCATCGCATAAGAACCTTTAGATTGGCCTCCTTTAGAGTAATATTCGTGATCCCTTTAGAAGCTCTCTGGAACAAAGAGCTCCACATATCTGCTTCCCAACCCACCTCAAGATCTCTTTCCCATCTCTTCACATAGGGAGGTTTATCTGTATTCTCCATCAATGATGCATAAATCAGAGTGATACCTCCTCTTTGATCCTCAATTTCCGAACACCATTTCTCATAAGGGGTGATACCCACATGATCATTTCTAGATTTCCACCAAGAAGTCAGAAAGTGGTGTATTTGCAGGAATCTGAATTTTTCAGTAGGTGGCATATCTAATTTGTGGATGCAGTGAGTTAAAGTCAAAGGGCCCCCAGGAGTCAAAAAGTGACCATTCGGTATAAGCCCTTATCTGTCCACCACTGGAAGGCCTTAATGTCTAGACCCAGAGGAAAATGGGGATTATTAAAGAGATGACTAAGAGGGCGTAGATTTGAGACTAAATACGGAGGTTTAAGGGACAGCGTAGGAGTGAGTATTGAGGGCCTCAACTTATGAGAAGCCCCAATCAAAAAATCAATAGTGTTGAGGGGCACCGTCTGCCTCTCTATATTAATCCGTCAGGTTTATTCCCTCTAGTGAAGACAGTTGAGAACTGTGATAATTGAGCTGCCTGGTAATATTTATAAAGGTGTGGAAGTCCTAAACCCCCCTGATTGCGTCTCCTGTAAAGAACAGTAGTCAAACATCTATAGCCTTTTCGGCCCCAAATGAATTTCAGAATTTGCGATTGTAGTTTTTGGAGATTAGACTTCCTAAGTGGGACAGGGAGAGCTCTAAAGAAATACAAAATCCTGGGAAGAAGGGTCATTTTGACCGCGTGTATCCTGCCTAACCATGAAAGGCCCTCCTGGTTCCATCTAACAAGATCATCTGTTAATTTTTTAAGTAAAGGTGGATAATTGGCTTCATAACGTTGGCTGATGTTGGCTGCCAGATTGACCCCCCAAGTAAGGTATCTGAGTAGTGTTCCTGACAAATTTATATAGCTCTTTGAGTCGACGCATTATCGGCTCTTGGGTAGATATATTTAAAGCTGAAGATTTGGACCAGTTTACACAAAGCCCAGAGGCTTCTCCGAAGATTTGAAGAAGGTGGATAACTTGTGGTGTGGATGTGAGAGGGGAAGTGATGAATAAAAGCAGATCATCTGCGAATAATGCGCGTTTGTGGGTACAGGGTCCACATTTCACTCCATGGATATCTGGGTTATCCCTTATGGCAATGGCCAGAGATTCCATCGCAATGTCGAATATTAGTGGGGATAAGGGACATCCCTGTCTAGTACCCCTAAAAATAGCAAAAGGGTCCAAGTAGTAATTCTGTAATTTAACCTGGGCGCAAGGGTTAGAGTATAGGGCTCTCAGGGTCTGAAGAAATCTTGGGCCAAAGCCCCATCTGTGTAAAACCTCAAAAAGATACGACCAATCAACTGTATCAAAGGCCTTTTGTAAATCGACGGACAAAAGGTACCCCTCCCGAGGAAGATCCCCATCCCAATTCGAGTTAAGGAGAGAGATGATGTCTACTGCTCTGCGAATTTGGTCCGGGCCCTGCCTTCCTGGAATAAAGCCCACCCGGTCTTTGTGTATGTACTTACTTATTAATTTGGTTAATCTGTTTGCCAAAATTTTGCTAAAAAATGTTAAGGTCGTTATTGATTAAAGAGATAGGTCTATAATTGCTGACATCTGAATGATCTTTACCAGGTTTGGGGATGACCGAGATGAAGGCCCTGTTAGCGTCACTCTGCAATAGAGATCTTGCCCATAGTGAATTGAAAAATGTAGTTGCGTAGGGGGCAATAACTAGGCCAGAAGTCTTATAATAGCCTGTGGACAAACCATCAGGGCCAGGGGCCGAGCCCTTCCTGAGATTTCGGATCACCTCCATAACTTCCGTGCCAGTAAAGGGTAGTTCGAGAGAAGCCATGTGTTCCTCCGACAGTCTAGGGAGGGCAATAGAATTTAAAAAGGCATCAAGATTAGAGGAAGCAACTGTTTTCCCTGATTCATAAAGTTTGGCACAAAAATTCTGAAAGACAGTCATAATTTGTTTAGGATTCTGAGTTAGGTCTCCAGAGATGTCCCTAATCTTAGGGAAGGAAAAGGAACGACACTTGGGAGACAATCTGCCAGCCAGCCTAGGACCAATTTGATCCTTTTGTAAATAAAAATGGGCTCCAGACCATTTGGATCTGTTTCTCAGCGCTGGTGGTAAGGGCGAGGTTTAGGGCTACCTTCCCTGCTTCAAGCTGTGCCCATGAACAGGGAGTCGGATTCTTCTTATGAGTCCTGGCTAAATCAAGAAAAGCACGTTCTAGGTTTTCAATATCAACCTTCCTCTCCCTTCTTAACCTAGCTGATAATTGAATGATCTTTCCCCTTATGACCCCTTTGTGAGCTGCCGAAAGTGTTGGGGGGGAGACCTCCCCGTTATCATTCAAAAGGAAGTATTCCTTGAGTTCCTTTTTTTTTTTATTTTTATTATTATACAGGATTTATATAGCGCCGACAGTTTGCGCAGCGCTTTACAATATTAGGGCAGACAGTACAATTACAATACAATTCAAAACAGGAGGAATCAGAGGACCCTGCTCGTTAGAGCTTACAATCTAGGAGGGAGGGTTAAATGATACAAAAGGGCAGTAAACTGCGGGGGATGAGCGGATTGAGAAAAAAGGAGTGTAGTTATTAGGTGGTGGCAGGATAGGCTTCCCTGAAGAGAACAGTTTTCAGGGATCGCTTGAAGGTGGATAGATTTGGGGCCATTCTGACCGATTGGGGTAGGGAGTTCCAGAGGATGGGAGAGGCTCGGGAGAAGTCTTGGAGGCGAGTATGAGAGGAGGTGATGAGGGAGCTGGAGAGCAGGAGGTCTTGGGAGGAGCGAAGAGGACGGTTAGGTTGGTATTTTGAGACAAGGTTGGTGATGTAGCTGGGAGCAGAGTTGTGGAGGGCTTTGTAGCTGATTGTTAGTATTTTAAATTTAATTCGTTGGGCGAGTGGCAGCCAATGGAGGGATTGGCAGAGGGGGGTGGCAGACGTTGAGCGGTTTGTAAGGTGGATGAGTCTGGCAGCGGCATTCATGATGGACTGGAGAGGGGCTAGTCTATTTAAAGGTAGACCAGTGAGGAGGGAGTTGCAGTAGTCGAGACGAGAGATGACCATGGAGTGAATCAGGAGCTTTGTCGTTTCATTGGTTAGGAAGGGACGTATTTTAGAGATGTTGCGGAGATTGAGACGGCAAGCCTTAGAAAGCCTTTTCTAACAATGTGCAGTGAACCGGGTTATTAAGGAGAGATTCATTCAAACGCCATTGAGGATTCCTCCCTTGACCCAGATCAGTTTTAAGAAGTATTATAACTAGTGAGTGATCTGACAGGGGAGATACCTTAATAGAGGATTTGGAAACCAAGGGAGAAACAGAGGCTGGAACAAAAATATGGTCTATTCTTGCCATGCTCTTATGTGGTGCTGAGAAATGAGTAAAATCCTTAACCCTAGGGTTGAGTTCCCTCCAGATATCTATAAGCCCCAATGAATAGATAAGCCTGGCAAATTTGAGGCTAAGTTTAGGAGGCCTAATCAGCCGGGGAGGACCCGTACCCGACTTGTCAAGTATAGGATCTAAGGCCATATTAGAGTCTCCTCCCAATATTATGGTCCCCTCTAGATGAGGGGTGATGAGATTGAACAAGCCCTGAAGGAACTTCTTTTGACCACGATTTGGAGCATAGTATGATAAGAAAGAATACATCAAGCCCCCTAAAGTCCCCCTTAGGAAGATATACCTGCCCTCTGGGTCTTTGATTTCTTGCAAGGGGATAAAGGCTAAATGTTTAGCGAAGAAGATCCCCACACGTTTTGTCTTGTCCGAAGCACTTGCTAGAAAGAACTGAGGATATTTAGAGTGTATGTACTTAGGATTATAGTGATCTGGGAAATGGGTTTCTTGAAGCATGAGTATATCCAAATGGTGAGAATGGGCTAGGTTAAAATATTTTTTCCTCTTAAAGGGGGAGTTGAGACCCTGTACATTGTGTGTTGCTATTCTCAAAGAAGATGGGGGATTAGCGGACATGATAACTGTTTGAGGAATGAACTTTATGCATCACTGAGCGAGAGCTTACCTGCCTCCGGGAAAGGAAAGTAAGCGACTTGCCGTACGATGAGAGAAAAGGAGCTACCCATTGAGACCAACTGCGTGGTTGACTTCCCCGATACCTGATAGTGGAGAAGGAAAAAAAGGAAAAAAGAAGGGAAAGATCAGAAGAAATATGGAAGAAACATAAAACATAGGAGGGGAGCGGCATGGCCTAGCCGCAGACCCCCTCAGATTCCTGGTAGAGAGGGATCTAGATGTCACCCTCACTAGCAAGAATAGGAAGTAATGTGTCTGCCTAAATGTCAGAACTGCATCCGACCAAGGGATTACCAACATTAGTATCCCAAAGTCAGAGTGAGGTGCATGATGCTCCCCCCCGGCCAAAACCTTAGAACCAAAAAAAGAAAAACAATGCTAACGGTTTACTTAGCAAATACTATAATGAGTAGAGAAATGCACAAAACCATCAGAACATCTTGGATCCCTCAACCGGTAGGGCTGAGGTCTCCTGAGTGGACCCTTTGGGGCCCGCTTTGGAATCCCCTCCGGTTCCCTAACACATAATTCAATCAAGGCCAGCAGGAGCCGCCACAATGTACTAGAGCAACAGCAGAAGTCCATTGAGTAATTGCAAAGGGCTGACAAGGACACCCTGCAGAGGATCCACTCCCCCGCCTCCCCTCAAGATGAACCTCTCAGATGGGAGGAGGGCGACAGAGCCAACCACAAGCCGCCCCTAAAAAAAAAAAAAAAAAAAAGACAAAATTTTAGCTTAAAATATAAGAGTCAACAAATCTGGAACAAAAAACATTAAACAAAGCAGTGACTTAAGGATCACCAACCCCAATGAATATCAAACATGAAGGACAGAGCTCAAAAATCATGGGGGGTGGGAGTCTTTGGCTTGCTTTTGCTGTTGCCTCCGCCACAATGGAGGAATGAGACTCTGAGGCGATGGTCTCTTGGAGGAGCCCACATTCCTATGAGGCTGAGTAGAGGAGGATTCCAGGGAGATGAGATTGAGCCCAACCAATAGTTGTTCCCCTTCTTGGAATGTAGAAAAGCCATGTTTCTTGCTTTTGAAGATGAAGGTCAAGCGGAACGGAAAGGACCACCAGTATTTGATGTTAGACTTAGTAAGAGCTTCCAACAGAGGCTTTAGGGTTCTTCTCTTCTGGATGGTATAAGGAGACAAGTCTGCGAAAACTTGGATGGAGTGACCTCGAATAGTGAGATTAGGAGAGTTCCTGGAGGCCTTCATGATCTCTTCCTTTATCCCATAAAAATGAGGTTTCACCACTATGTCTCTAGATAGACCGTCAGACCTCGGAGGCTGAAGTGCTCTATGAGCCCTATCTAGTTCAAGGCGGTGTTCAGGGACGCCTGGAATGGTTTCCTTGATAAAGTCGCACACTGCCGCTTGGACATCAGTGATATCCTCAGGGAGACCCCTAATTTGAAAGTTGTAGCGTCTAGAGCGATTTTCCAGGTCATCTATTTTAGATAAGGCAGACTCCAGTTGATCCTGAAGGTCCTGGATACGTGCTGTGTTTTGGTTAACTCTAAAAACCGATTGCTCTGTTTTATGTTCTATTGCGTCTATCCTGGACCCCAGTCCCTGAAGGTCAGCTTGGATAACAGAGGTAATTTGAGAGGCTGTTTGGGCTAAGCCCTTGGAGAGCATTTTGGAAAAAACCTCCATCATCATCTGTATGTCAGAGTGAGGTACCTGAGTTTGGGGGCTGGATAAGTCCGACATAGGATTGCCAGGACCTTGTTCTGAGGTGTAGTAATGAGTTCATCCAGTGTCCTCTCCAGGAGAGAAATAGTGGACGGTGGGAAAAGGATCTGGGCCATAGTTTGGGCTCCAGGGGGGGGGGCCCAGGAGAGGCTTGGACCTGGGATCCTCCTTCCGAGCCTGCTTCCATTTCCTCCATGTCCCCAATGACTGGTTGAGCCCCCGGGGGCATCTGAGGTCCCTTTGAGGCTGGGGTATCAAAGCCTCGCTGGCGGGATAGATCGCGCCTGACTGTGCCCGGTTGCATACTCCCAAGATTGAGAAGTGTCCCACTAATACTTTAGAGATGGGCCAGATCACAAAATAGATATCTATGAATGAAGAGGAACAAAAAATATTATATGACTTTATGTGATGAGGGGACAGCACTGAATAGGACAGCCAGTAGGGATAGATCTGCTCCCTGGGGGTTTCAGGATGCTCCAGTTACCTTTAAGCGACAATGACAATGCCTGTTAGTCACTCATAGGGCCTAATTAAGGAAGAAGGGAGTGTAGTAGGCCCAATCCGCGGCCTAAATTAGTGGCCCCTGCCCCAAGCAACATTCACTCTCCCCGATTGGGCCTGCCGATCCTAAGTTCCCCTGGAGATAGTCCACTTATATTGGGTAGCGTGGTGACCGCTCCTGGGCTATCCAGAGTGCCTCCACAAACAGGGCCTCCCTGATCCCCCACTTCCAGTGTAAGGGCGGCACTATTAGGCCCAAGCCGCGGCCTCGATTAGTGGATCGAGGCCGAGCGCGGGACCCGCAACTGAACTAGCGGCTCCTCACCGCCCCTAAAGCTTCCCTGAGGTTGTCCTCTGCTCTGGGGTTGTAAGCCGAGCTCCGCTGCTAGGCGAAATGGTTCCGGATGGCCGAGGGGAATCAGAGCTCCAGGTTCACACAGCCGCCATGGACGCTCCGCACATGCGCACTCTTATAATTGTATTTTTATTAAAGCTTTATGATTTACAGACATAGTAAATTTTGTGTAGTAAAGGCAAACAGTAAACAATAATTTTACAGAGATGTAACTTTTACAAGAAGATCAGAAAAATGTCCATTAGGATAATAGTCTACTTGTGAGCATTGACATACAAACAACAGGGGAAAATAAGATTGAATGACGGTCTATAAGTACAGGGGTGTATACACCAAGGGGTTATAGACTGGTAGACCAAGTATTAGAAATGTTAGAAATGTATCTGCAAAAAGAGAAATGAGAAAATATAGGGAGAGGACACTATGGTACATAATGGCCTTTTGCAGACCAATCAGGATTCGGGAGGAGAACCAAACTCAGAATTGTCCCATGCGTCCCAGATCCTGTTGAACCTGTCCACAGCATCCTCCACCAGGACTGTCATATGCTCCATTCTGTGGATCCCAATAATTGCCTTCAAAAATTGGTCCTGAGAAGGAGGGGTAGGAGATAGCCAATGCGCTGGGATAACTCTTTTGGCAGCTAATAAAATAAACAAAGCAAATTTATTTGAAAGTTTCCCAATTACAGGAAAAGGAAGGCCTAAGAGGTAATGTAGCGGGTCCAGTGGAAGAGAGGACTCGAACATTTGCTGAAGCAGAGACATTACCATAGACCAAAAGGGTATTATCAGCTCACATTGCCAGAAGATATGGTGTCATTTTACCACAGGGCCAACACAAGGAGGATAGTGAAGGATCTAAATGAAGAAGTACTTCTGGAGTTCTATACCAGAATAATAAAACTTTAAATGTTGTCTCTGTCTTTGCCACACATCTGGATACTTTGGAAGTTGAGGACCAGATTTTGTCCCAAGGGAGAGTGATTGGCTGTTGTAAGACATGGGACCATTTTCGCTTGTAAGTATGAAGGTCTTCATTAAGAGGGGAAGTCCCATGGAGCAATTGTTATATAGCAGAGATCAAATGCAATTGGTGAGGGCCTTGGGAACATAAAAGTTCAAATGTCTTTGGTTTAGGCAAAATAAGGAACGGAGAGAGGGTTGCCAAATAGTGGTTTATTTGGAGTTCAGAGTAGAACATATTTTTTGGTATTTGGACTGGAGGTTATTAAAGGTTTGAAACTTTCGAGTGACTGGGTTGACAAAGTGGCAAAGTTGGAACAGGTCAGCTTGGGCCCAGGGGAGCATTCGAGAGTGAGATAGGCTTTTGGGGTTAGAGGGTTGAAGAGCACATTAGATAGGGGAGGGCATGGTGAAGAGAGAGAGAACTTGGTAACACAAGCATGCCAAATCTTTAGGGTAAAAATCACAGGGCCTAGATATAACCTTTGAAGCATAGGGTCCTGGCACAGGGTGGGAGACCAAATGAGAGAGCAGAGGTGGGCTGGAAACAGAGAGTCCATCTCAATCTCTGTCCATCTGTTTGGTGCTGATAGGCTGGGCCATGAAGCCACTGCGCGGAGATGGGCTGCAAGGTAGTATTTGTAAATGTCTGGGGCACCAAGGCCACCTCAATTGCTAAGGGAGAAGACCACCGAGCTGGCTATTCTATAGGCCTTATTACTCCAGATTAAGTTGAGAAACCACCGTTTGGTTAACTTTAGTTGAGGCATGGGAATTGTAATAGAATAGAGTCTCAAAAAAATACAACAATTTAGGCATAATTGACATATTCAACCAAGAAATAGGAAGAGGGCTCCAACACTTCAGCATGTTGCTAATGTCCTTAAACAGTGGAGAGTAATTAGCTGAGTATAGAGATGCATATGTAGGGGTAATCTGTATGCCCAGGTATTTTAGAGTGTGGGGGCACCAGTGATATAGGTATGAGGTTTGCAAAGATGTCAGGTCATCACAAGGGACATGTAGGGGCATAGCTTCTGTCTTAGAGGTGTTAATTTTGTATCCAGATAGGGAATTAAACTGATATAGGAGGGCATGGAGGGATGGGAGGGGTATATGAGGACTATTGAGAGTCAGTAGTATATCGTCAGCAAATAGGGATATCTTGTATTCCCTTTGTCACAAAGGGACCCCCCGGAATGTCAGGGTGGGCACAGATTGCCTCAGCTAGGGGTTCTAGGCATAGAATGGAAAGTAATGGTGAAAGAGGACTACCCTGTCTGGTGCAGTTTAACGTCAGGAAGGTCTGAGACGTAAAAGAGGACATCTGGACCTAAGGCATAGGGCTGGAATAGAGGGCTTTTAGGGCTGAAATAAAGGGGCCTTGGAATCCAAATTTGGCTAGAGTTGCAAACATGTATGGCCAGCTTAGCCTGTCAAGTGCCTTTTGGGCATCCAGGCTCAAAATTAAAGCAGACCGGTGTATCCTATTTAACATATCAATGAGGTCAATGGCACGCCTGGTATTGTCCCCTGTATATCTAGTGGGGACAAAGCCCACCTGTTCTCTGTCGATCAATTTTGACAGTAATTGGGATAATCGTTTGGTCAGGATCTTTGTAAAGATTTTGTAGTCTGAATTTAAAAGTGCAATTGGTCTATAGTTATCCAGAAGTGATGGATCCTTACCCAGTTTTGGTATGACTGAGATGTAAGAGTGCATGAAGGATGGGTGTGCATTCTTGCCTTGTAAAAAAGAATTATATAGGGATACCAGGTGGGGCGACAGATGTGGTAGAAAGGTCTAATAGTAAGAGTAAGGAAGACCATCTAGCCTAGGGAGTTATGTGAGGGTAAGTGTTTTATAGTGTTAGTTAATTCTTCCACAGATATGGAGGAATTACAGTTTTGTAGGTCTGTCTTAGTCAGTTTTGGCAGCTTTATATATGTTAGGAAAGTATGAAACGCCTCAACGTCTCCAAAGACGTTGTGGGTAGGTGTACTGTCTGACCAGGGAAGGGAAGGAGTGAAAGGGTCTAGGGTTAAGTCTAGAGACCAGCATTCTGTGTGGTTTGTTGGAATACTCATAAAATATTTTTTTGCCCAGGGGAGAGATTTGGCTATACTCCACACTTCTAGAGATTTGATCTGATTACGCAGAGAGGTTACCTGTCACAATCCTGGCGGTGGAGTCTGGTTCATGCGGGGAGCAACCTCTCTTATGGCCCTGGTTCCAGAATCCCCGGTAGAGCAGACAGGGAGCGTTGGAGCACAGGGGAGCACGAGGGCTGGATTGGACACAGATGATGGTATGATGTCTTCCAGAAGTCCGTGCAAGACTGAAGAGTAGTGGTTCAGGCCGGGTGGGCAAAGTTCAGGCAAAGCGGTACAGAGGGAGGAGGCAGATGGATGGTCAGGCACAGGCAGGGTTCGTCAGCAGGCAGGCAGCGAGGTACAAAGGGATCAGGCAGAAGAGTGGTCGTGGACAAGCAGAGGTTGGTTCAGGCAGGAAGCACGGGTGGTCAGGTCTAGCCGGGGTCACAGGAACAGGAAGTGTACAGGTTTCAGGTCACTAGCAAACACAGGAATTGCTGTAGAACAGACAGCATCCGCTACAGGGAGCAGGACGCTTAAATAGGCTGTCTGGGGCCATTGGCGCGCGTGCATGGGCGCGCGAACGCGCACGGACAGTCCGGGATGGCCAGAAATGGCTATTTTCCTGACACTGCCCCCCCCAAGGGGCAGCCTCCAGATGCCCAACCGGGCACACATAGCCGGGTTGCTTCTCCAGAAAGTTTTAAGGCATTCTTCAGCTTGAATATTGTTTTCAGGCTCCCAAGAATTCTCTTCTGGGCCAAAGCCCCTCCATTTGATCAGATACTGGATGCCATTGACATTGCCTCTTCCAGCAGTCCAGGACAGCCTCTACTTCAAACTCCTCTTCCTCATTGACTAATACTGGCTCTGGGGGGTTAGCACTTTGGCCCGTAAAGGAGTCTGGAACAACAGGTTTTAACAGGGTCACATGGAAGACCGGGTGAATTCTTAAGGTGTTGGGGAGCTCAAGTTCATAGGCCACCCTATTAATCCTCCTCTTGACTGAGAAAGGTCCAATGAACTTAGGTCCTAATTTCTTGGACGGGCAGGCCATCTTCAGATTGGTTGTCGCCAACCAAACCCGTTCACCGGGCTCCAGGTTCAGCTCCCCCCTTCTATTCTTATCAAAATTCTCTTTGTAACCCTCCTGGGCCTTGGCAATGGTTTCCTGCAGTAACTTATTGTTATCCTCGAGGAATTTCACTGTACTCTGTACGGCTGGCACATGGCTTTCAGATACTACATTGGGGATGAAGGATGGGTGGAAGCCGTAGTTCGCAAAAAATGGGGATTGCCCCCTGGTAGAGTAACACAGTTGTTATACGCAAACTCAGCCAATGATAACAAGGAAGCCCAATCATTTTGTGAGAAGGAGGAGAAACATTGCAGATACTGTTCCAGGGTCTGGTTGGTCCTTTCAGTTTGACCACTGGTCTGCGGGTGGTAAGCTGAGGAGAAAGATAGTTCAATGCCTACGGAGGCACACAGGGACCTCCAGAACCTGGTGGTAAATTGGACTCAACGATCCGATACTATGTTCATGGGGACTCGGTGGAGCCTGACAATTTCCTGGACAAAGACGTCTGCTGTCTCAGGTGCATCCGGTGTGCCCTTCTTCGGAAGGAAATGGGCCATCTTCGTTAGCCTGTCCACCACTACAAAGATTGTGGAGTAACCTTCTGACAAGGGCAGTTCAACAATGAAATCCATGGCAATCATTTCCCATGGTTTCTCGGGTATAGGAAGTGGATTTAGTAGCCCCCAGGCTCTAGTCTTGTTGTTCTTCTTTCTGGCACAGGTGGGGCAGGCATTAACATATTCCTTGCAGTCTCCATGCACCTGTGGCCACCAGAAAGACCGCTGAAGCAGTTCTGATGTTTTTCGTGTGCCAAAGTGTCCGGCCAGTTTGTGGTCGTGGCGAATCTGGAGAACAGATAATCGTAAATCCTCAGGCACAAAAATTTTGTTACCATGCCACAATACTGCATCTTTCATTAATAGCCTGTGATGGGGGAACTGGTGATCCCGGCTAGGGATGGTTGAATCGGAGATAGCAGGTCTTCTTGGGTGAGTAAGAAGTTGCCGGGTTGGAGGGTTGTGTCTGGTGGGATAGTACTTTCCGGATCACAGAACATCCGGGACAGGGCATCAGGTTTTGTGTTTTTCGATCCGGGCCTGTACGAAAGGTGAATGGAGAATCTAGAGAAGAGTGCCCACCGGGCTTGATGTGGTCTCAGTCTCTTTGCTGTTCTCAGGTACTCTAGATTCTTGTGGTCAGTGTAAAGGAGGATGGGGTGAGCAGCCCCTTCTAACAGATAGCGCCACTCCTCTAGTGCCGATTTAATGGCAGGTAACTCTCTGTCCCCGGCATCATAGTTCTTTTCTGGTGCCAATAATTTGTGAGAAAAGAATGCCACAGGGTGCAGTGACGCCTTGGGGCCATGTCTCTGCGAGAGGACAGATCCCACTGCGTTTTCCAAAGTGTCCACTTCTAGGACATATGGCAAGGTTGGGTCTGGGTGCTTCAAAATAGGTGCTGCTGTAAAAAGTCTCTTAAGTTTCTCAAAAGTCACCTGGACCACTGGAACCAGATGCCTTGCTTGGTAAGCTGGGTAATTGGTGAGATGATGGCTGAGAACCCCCTTATAAATTTCCTGTAAAAGTTGGCGAATCCAACAAACCGCTGGACCCCTTTCTTAGCCACCGTTACCGGCCACTCCAGGATAGCGGCCACTTTCTGTGGATCCATGGTGATTCCCTTGATGGATATGATTAATCTCTGGAAGGGGGTGCTGGATTGTTCAAATTCAAACATCTCCGCTTCAGTGTAGAGCCCGTGTTGGTGGAGGCGACGTAGTACTTTGGCTACATGCTGATGGTGTTCGTCCAGATTGGCAGAAAAAAATCAGAATGTTATCTAAATAGATGATCACGAACAGGTCTAGGTAGTCTCTAAAGATGTCATTCACAAAGTGTTGGAACGTCGCAGGGTGGAACGCAGGGTGGAACGCAGAGCGGACGGAGAGGTGGAGCCTGCTAGCTCTGCAATCTGGAAGACCGTGCTTGCTGTTTTTAAACTTGATATATTTTTAATAAACTCACCCCTGTTTTGGAAATATTACACCATCGAGGACCTCTGTTTTTTCCATATAGCGCCTGAATCTCTGGGTTAGCCACCAACGGCCGGAGCAGGTGCTCTGGAGCGGACCCTGTCGCATCGGGAGTGGATGAGGAGCGTGGATCCCTGCCTACCCACCGAGGACAAAAAGACCCCATTTACCCAATGCGCAGCACCCCTGCAGGGGTAGGAAGATTCTGGTAAGTGAGGGCACATCAGGGGGAGCACGAGTGATTTCCACCCCCCATGTCACACTGGATACCGGATGAGCACTATTAATCACCTTTTCTACACACACCAGAGATTCCACTAAGAAATGCTTGCTGTTTTTAAAGTTTATATATTTTTAATAAACTCACCCCTGTTTTGGAAATATTACACCATCGAGGACCTCTGTTTTTTCCATATACCGCCTGAATCTCTGGGTTAGCCACCAACGGCCGGAGCAGGTGCTCTGGAGCGGACCCTGTCGCATCGGGAGTGGATGAGGAGTGTGGATCCCTGCCTACCCACCGAGGACAAAAAGACCCCATTTACCCAATGCGCAGCACCCCTGCAGGGGTAGGAAGATTCTGGTAAGTGAGGGCACATCAGGGGGAGCACGAGTGATTTCCACCCCCCATGTCACACTGGATACCGGATGAGCACTATTAATCACCTTTTCTACACACACCAGAGTTTCCACTAAGAAATAGAGCAATTGAACTTCACATTATTGCAAGCTCTTGTTGGGTTCATTTTATGCACTGGCTTTCTTTATATTTACTTCCTGTATTTGGTAAATGGTTTTACGGACTTTTCAGAGCTTCACCAATGTTATGACGGTTATGCACGTTCAGCACTTTTTATAATTTTACTATTTTTTATATTATTATCTTTTATGCATTGTATCTTTATGTATGCTTACATAGATTATTTATATAAGTCTGGATTCCATGGTGGTAGCATTACACGCTGAGCACTTTATATAGAGTTTAACTATTTACAGTTCACTGCAATTACTGCATATTTAGCACCTTATAAGAAGCTTGATGGTTTACAAAATTATGAGCACAATTTTTTCAAACATATAATTTATTTTTCAACCATATGATATTTATTATCCAGCTGGGTTGTTTATTTACATCCATTAATCATTATACCTAGTGTATTGAAATAAGTGCAACACAGACAGAGCCATTCCTGTTTGTTTCTAGTATTGCATCCCACTCCTTCCATTGAGGAGGAGGTTCCTGGAAGGCTGCAGTCTTAAAAATCTTATTGGGGTTCCTAGCGCGGGGATTTACTACACTTTAATTTTGCAGGGGCGTTGCAGAGCCTGAAGGGCATAACCAGGCACTTGTAGTGCCCAAAACGAGCCCAAAAAGGTGGTCTTCCACTCATCACCTTCCCTGGTGTGGACGAGATTGTAGGCTCTCGCAAATCCAACATGGTGAATATGGTAGCCGCCCCCAACCGTTGGAAGAGTTCAGGTACCAGAGGGAGAGGGTAGCGGTTCTTCACCGTGATCCTATTG
Organism: Glandirana rugosa; assembly: GCA_018402905.1. Lineage (NCBI taxonomy): Eukaryota > Metazoa > Chordata > Amphibia > Anura > Ranidae > Glandirana > Glandirana rugosa. The sequence continues at coordinate 397,596 of BLSH010385469.1, read as the reverse complement.
AGTTCCCTATAATCGATGCAGGGTCGCAGAGAGTGGTCTTTTTTTTCCACAAAGAATATTCCTGCTCTTGCTGGGGATGTGGACGGGTGGATAAAACCTTTCTTCAGGTTATCATCTATGTAGGCCTTGAGGGCCACCAGTTCGAATTCGGTGAGAGGAAAAATACGTCCGAAGAGGACTTCTGCCCCGGGAAGGTGCTCGATGGGGCAATCATAAGGCCTGTGAGGTGGTAGCTTGTCCACGCCCCTCTTACTAAACACATCCAAAAAGGTGTGATATGCGGGTGGAACGACCCGGCGGGTTTCCGGGTCTGGGTCAGAGTCCAGGCATAGCAGGATTGGGGCCGTTTCAGTGCCCGTTTGCAGGCAATGTTGAGCACAATAAGAGGACTGGAACCTGATTTTACCCGTGCTCCAATTTATGTCGGGGTTCTGCACCTGTAGCCAGGGGAGGCCCAAGATGACGGGAAAGAGAAATGATGAGATAACATCCAAATGCAGAAGTACTTGGTGCCTGCTGGGCGTGGTGACAGGCAGCGGAGTAGTCTCGTGTGTGACGAGTCCGGAGTTAATGGTAGATCCATCGGCTAGGTGCACCACCATCCGGTGTGCTTTGGGTTGTAGAGGGATCCGGTGATGGGCAGCAAATATCTAAATGACTGGGCAGGTTCTAACGTAATGTCCAGGTTCACCGCAGTAGAGGCACAGGTTGTTATTAGAGTTGAGCGAACCCGGACTGTAAAGTTCGGGTCCGTACCGAACTTTGGGGTGTCCGGGACCCGGACCCAGACCCGGACCCGGACTTTTCAAAAAAAGTCCGGGTTCGGGTCCGTGATTCTGGTAATTTTAATGAAAAATCTTAAAAATGCTGTAAAAAAAGTCCAGGAAGGTCCTGGAGGTCTGCAAAAGGAAGGAAAATGGGAGTAAGGGTGGGACAAGTGCTCTACAAAGAAATGGGGACAGGGAAATAACTTTAAATATTTTTAAAAAAATAAAAACATAAAAAATGCAAAAATGGAGATCATTGCACATCTGTTCTTCACACTTCTTTTTAGTCTGTGTCACTTTTATTATTGCCGCTAATCATTGCACATCTATTCTTCACACACAACATCTGTTCTGCACCAGAACAGATGTTCTTCACACATTACATCTGTTCTGCACACATCTGAAAAAAGTTTAGAACACTTTACCTAAAACCGGGTGCGGAACCATACACCTGTTCTTCAAACATCTGGAATCTGTGTGTGAAAATACAGCATAGAGAAGAACAGGCATATGGTTCCGCTCTTTACACACTGTTTGCAGATGTTTGAAGAACAGTGATATCATATCAGTGATATAATATCACTGTTCTGAAACTTTAAAAAAATTGTGCAGAACAGATGTGCAATGATTGACGGTTTCATTTAAAGTGACACACACATTTTGCAGAACAGTGATATGGGTACTCCCGGCTTATTTATACTTTTTTGACACAGTTTGAAGATGATTTTAGAACAGTTCTATGGCCTCTAATGTTAATGAATACTTTTCAGACCCATTTTGAAGATGATCTCCATTTTTGCATTTTTTATGTTTTTATTTTTTTAAATATTTAAAGTTATTTCCCTGTCCCCATTTCTTTGTAGGGCATTTGTCCCACCCTTACCCACATTTCCTTCCTTTTGCAGACCTCGAGGACCTTCCAGGACTATTTTCCAGCCTTTTTTGTGCCTAAAAGTCCGTGTCCCCATTGATTTCAATGGGGTTCGGGGTCGGGGACAAAGTTCGGGTTCTGTCCGGACCCGAACCCGGACTTTGTCCCGAAGTTCGGCCGAACCAGCAGAACCCGGACTTCTAGAAGTTCGCTCATCTCTAGTTGTTATTCCTGCAGCATTGCCTCTCTTAGTAAGTAAGAGAGGGGCGGAGAAGTCTGAGTTGTGTGGGTTCAGGCAGATCTGCAGGCGGGGGTCCTGGACTGGGTTAACTCGGCATCTGGGGAAGCATCCAGGCAGGGCGTGCTGAACCCCTAGATCACTTGGCCCTGCATTCCCTGAGGCGCCGGTCGAGTTGAATGGCCAGGTTAACAAGGGCATCCAAAGGACTGGGAACCCCGACTCGGGCCAATTTGTCCATCCATAGGAGGAGGATCCCCACACAGACTCTGTCATGGCTGTGTGTTACTGTCACAATCCTGGTGGTGGAGTCCAGTTCATACGGGGAGCAATCACTCTCTCACGACCCTGGTTCCAGAATCCCTGGTAGAGCAGACAGGGAGCACGAGGGCTGGATTGGACACCGATGATGGTATGATGTCTTCCAGAAGTTTGTGCAAGTAGTAGTTCAGGCCGGGTGGGCAACGTTCAGGCAAAGCGGTACAGAGGGAGCAGGTGGATGGATGGTCAGGCACAGGCAGGGTTCGTCAGCAGGCAGGCGGCGAGGTACAAAGGAATCAGGCAGAAGAGTGGTCGTGGACAAGCAGAGGTTGGTTCAGGCAGGAAGCATGGGTGGTCAGGTCAAGCCGGGGTCACAGGAACAGGAAGTGTACAGGTTTCAGGTCGCTAGTAAACATGGGAATTGCTGTAGAACAGACAGCATCCGCTACAGGGAGAAGGATGCTTAAATAGGCTGTCTGACGCCTGACGGCTATTTTCCTGACATTACAGTCCGCAACCGGGCCACTCTGGGGGAGTCCACTAAACAACGTTTGGCGGTGTGCAACTTCTCCAGTAAAGAGAATTCTAAGGAAGGTGCATCTTTTTGTCTACGGGAGCTTACAGAGATGCACTTCCCTCGAAAGTGAGCCTTATGGGCCTCGCACAGTGTGGACGTATGGGACACAGGACCTTTGTTGAGCTGGAAAAATTCTGTTAAAGAGTGCAGGAGTTTATCTTTGGTCTCCAAGTGATTAAGTAGTGACTCGTTAAGTCTCCAATGGTATTTCTTGGGGAATGCAGTTGATAGGGAGAGGTCTAAGGCCAGGGGAGCGTGATCAGACCAGGTCATTGCACCTAGGTCAGGAGACACTGTATTTGACAGGAGGGGAGCTGTCACAAAAAAATAATCCAGTCTAGAGAATATCTTATAGGGAGAGGAATTGCATGAAAACTGTCTGCTAGAAGGGTGTTTTTTCCTCCATATATCAAACAGGTATTGGGCACGTATTCATTCACAAAAGGAGGTAGCCAAGGATTGTATTGGAAGAGCCAGTTTGGTTTGGAACAGATATTTTTTTATCCCGTGTATGGGGGGAAAGTGATGTTAAAATCCCCCCTACTACCGTAAAAGGCTGGGAAAATTGCTGTAATACTTCAAATGCTTCTGTTAGGAATTTAATCTGACCTGAGTTAGGCGCATACACATTCATAAGCATAAAAGAACTGGACATAAAATCGCAATTCAGTATTATATAACTACCTTGTGGGTCCACATGGGATGATTTGATCCGGATAGGGCAGGAGCGTTGGATCAATACTGCAACTCCGGCCTTACCAGATGAGTCAAACGCCATATAGGAGACCGGAAAATGTTTGGAGGCAAACTTGAAGGATCCTCCGGAGTGAGAGTGAGTTTCCTGAATCAGGATCACGTTCACACTGGAGGCCTTAAATTCCCTAAATGCCAGCCATTGTTTCTTGATGGAATTCAAACCCTTAACATTATAAGATAATACTTTCAGAGCCATGACAGGGCTGTGGAAATATACCAATGTGAGCTTAGTACACTGCAAAATACCCCAGTGGTGTATATAGAGATTGGTGACTCAATATTAAGTAGCAAAGTGTAGTAGAGCTAAAAATAAATAATAAAAGAAAGAGACAAAGACAAAATAAGTCCAAAAAAATTCCATGAAGTAGTTTGTAGCGTTGTAACAAAAAGGCCAAACTGGCCTAAAAGGCAAAATACCAACAGGTTTCATAGACATGAGAGGCAGTGGCGTCTCAGAAGCCCATGGTACATGTGGGGGAGTAAAGCGGCTTCCAACGACGGTGAGGCAGGGTGCTCTGTCTCACTGCTAGAGTTAAGCGAATTCGAAAAGTTCAGGTTCGTAACGGATTTTAGGGTGTCCGTGCCCCAAACCCGGACATTTGAGAAAAAGTCCGGGTTCAGGTTCGGGGTTCGGGTATTTTTTCACACCTTTTGATTAGCTGCAGGGTAGCCAATCAACAAGCGTTTCACTAGTTTCCCTTAGAAGCCATCACAGCCATGCCTACTAATGGCATGGCTGTGATTGGCCAGTGCATCATGTGACCCAGCCTCTATATAAGCTGGAGTTACGTAGTCCTACATGTCACATCATCTCATACTAGTGTAGGGAGAGGATGCTGCTGCTGGTGTGAGGGACAGATTAGCATTATAAAATCATCTCATACTGGTGTAGGGAGAGGTTCCTGCTGCTGGTGTGAAGGACAGATTAGCGTTATAAAACTATCTCATACTGGTGTAGGGAGAGGTTCCTGCTGCTGGTGTGAGGGACAGATTAGCATTATAAAATCATCTCATACTAGTGTAGGGAGAGGATGCTGCTGCTAGTGTGAGGGACAGATTAGCATTATAAAATCATCTCATACTAGTGTAGGGAGAATTTACTGCTGCTTGTGTGAGGGACAGATTAGTGTTATAAAATCACCTCATACTGGTGTAGGGAGAGGTTCCTGCTGCTGGTTTGAGGGACAAATTAGTCTTATAAAATCATCTCCTACTAGTGTAGGGAGAGGATCCTGCTGCTGATGTGAGTGACACATTGGCGATATAAAATGATCTCATACCAGTGTAGGGAGAAGTTCCTACTGCTGGTGTGAGGGACAGATTAGCGTTATCAAATCATCTCATACTGGTGTAGGGAGAGGTTCCTACTGCTGGTGTGAGGGACAGATTAGTGCTATAAAATCATCTCATACTGGTGTAGGGAGAGGTTCCTGCTGCTGGTGTGAGGGACTCATATAGGCTTTTCCCACACAATTTGAAGATGATTTTAGAACACTAATATGGCTCCCCGCGGCTGAAATAGGCTTTTCCCACACAATTTGGAGATGATTTTAGAACACTAATATGGCTCCCTGAGGCTGATATAGGCTTTTCCCACACAATTTGAAGATGATTTTAGAACACTAATATGGCTTCCTGTGGCTGATATAGGCTTTTCCCACACAATTTGAAGATGATTTTACAACACTAATATGGCTCCCCGCGGCTGAAATAGGCTTTTCCCACACACTTTGATGATGATTTTAGAACACTAATCTTTCCCTTAAAGCAACAGTTGGAACCTTTCCCTGTACAACTTGATGATGATTTTAGAAGAATAATTAGAAGTTTAACACACCCTTTTCGGATATAGTCGGTGTCCTTCGGTATAATCACAAGATTTTAGTAGAAGTTTAACACACCCTTTTCGGATATAGTCGGAGTCCCTCGGTATAATCACAAGATTTTAGTAGAGGTTTAACACACCCTTTTCGGATAAAGTCGGCGCCCCTCGG
>BLSH010385469.1:369393-389820 GCA_018402905.1 Glandirana rugosa | reverse complement strand
CCCATGGAAGCTTACAGCTGTCCATCTCCCAAACACTGGAGAGAAAGAGGAAGTACCCCCCACCCACCCGCAATCCCTGGCCCTGAATGCCAGCATTTCAAAATTCCTGGCTTTTGAAATGCTGTCATTCCGTCTGGTGGACACGGACAGTTTTAAAAACCTGATGGCGGTGGCTGTCCCACACTGTAACTGCACACTGGGCAAATGTAGTGGTGGGTGGGCCTGAGGCAGATAGCAGTTTGGGGCATGCCCTTCCACCACCCAGGATTGCAGGGCATTTCTCTTTGCCTCCTGTTGCTTCCTCCTCCTACTCCGTTTTCTCCTGCTCTACCACCTCCTCATCCGGTCAGCCTAACACCTTCACCACCAACTTCAGCACAACCAGGGGGAAACGACAGCAGGCTGTTTTAAAACTGATATGTTTGGGGGATAAACCCTACACTGCGCAGGAGCTGTGGATGGGCATTGAACAACAGACCGATGAGTGGTTGTTGCCACTGTGCCTCAACCCGGCCTGGTGGTGTGCGATAATGGGCGAAATCTCGTAGCAACTCTGGGCCTAGTCGGTTTGATGCACATCCCTTGCCTGGCGAATGTGCTGAATTTGGTGGTGCAGAAATTTCTAAAAAACTACCTGGATATGTCAGAGCTGCTGCAGAAAGTGTGGGCCGCCTGTGCGCGCTTTTGGCGTTCTCACCATGCTGCCGCTCGCCTGTCTGCGCTGCAGTGGAACTTCGGCCTTCCCTCTCACCGCATCCTATGCGACGTGCCCACAAGGTGGAACTCCACCTTGCACATGCTGGAGAGACAAGCGAGCAGCAGCAGGCAATAGTGGAGTTTCAGCTGCAGCATGCACGGGTCAGTCGCTCTGCGGAACAGCACCACTTCACCACCACTGAGTGGGCCTCCATGCGAGACCTGTGTACCATATTGCGGTGTTTCGAGTACTCCACCAACATGGCCAGTGTCGATGATCTGTTCTAAGCTTTAGTATCCCACTTCTATGTCTCCTTGAAAAAACACTTCAGGCGATGATGGAAGAGGATGTGGCACAGGAGGAAGAGGAGGAGGAAAAGGGGTCATTTCCACGGTTATCAGGCCAGTCATTCACAAGTGGCTCGGAGGGTGGGTTCCTGCACCAGCATCGACCAGGTAAAACATTTTCAAGCCAGGGCACAGTTCTGGAGGATGAGGAGGACGAGGATGATGATGAAGAGGAGGAGGAGGAGGAGGAGGAACCGTGTTCACAGCAGGGTGGCACCCAACGCAGCTCGTGGGCATCACTGTAGCGTGGCTGGGGGGATACGGAGGACACAGATGATAAACCTCCCACAGAGGACAGCTTGTCTTTGCCTCTGGGCAGCCTGAACGACTACATGCTGCAGTGCCTGCGCAACAACAGCCGAGTTGCCCACATTGTAACTGATTACTGGGTGGCCACCCTGCTGGATCCCCATTGCAAAGACAATGTGCCGTCCTTAATTCCCTCACTGGAGCATAATCGAAAGATGCGCGACTACGAGCGCACGCTGATAGACGCGCTGCTGAGGGCATTCCCAAATGACACAGGCTCAGTGGAAGCACAAGGCAAAGGCAGAGGAGGAGGAAGAGGTCGCCAATGCAGCTGTGGCACCGCCAGTACCTCAGAAGGCAGGGTTAGCATGGCCGAAATTTGGAAAAGCTTTGTCAACAGCATGCCACAACTAACAGCACCACCAGCTGATAGGCAACGTCTTAGCAGGAGGCAGCATTTCAGCAACATGGTGTGTGCACACGCTTACACGTACTGACTGATGGGTCTGCCCCATTCAACTTCTGGGTCTCCAAATTGGCCACATGGCCTGAGCTTGCCCTTTATGCCTTGGAGGTGCTGGCCTGCCCTGCAGCCAGTGTATTGTCTGAACGTGTGTTTAGCACGGCAGGGGGCGTTATCACAGACAAGCGCAGCCGCCTGTCCACAGCCAACGTGGACAAGCTTACCTTTATTAATATGAACCAGGCATGGATCCCACAAGACTTGTCTGTTCCTTGTGCAGAATAGACATTTATACCGGCCTCACACAGCCATTGGTATACTTAAGTGAACTTATTCTTTTTTTTTTATATATGTCTCAATATTTTGGGGGCTACCCAATTAGAAAAAAAAACAAACAAAAAACAGTGTTGGCTACCTCCTCCTCCACCGCCACTTCCACCACCTACACCGCCACGGTCACTGCCTCCTCAACCTCCTACTCCACATCCACATCCTCCTCCATTTTTAATTTTTTTATATGATTTTAAGTTATTTCCCTATCCATATTTTTTTGCAGGGCACTTGTCCTGCTCTTACCCCCATTTTGCTTCCTTTTGCAGCCATCTAGCCCTTTCTAGGACTTTTTTAGAGCCACTTTTGTGCCCAAAAGTTCGGGTCACCATTGACTTCAATGGGGTTTGGGGTCAAGTTTGTGTCAAGTTCGGGGCCGAACTCAAACTTTTTCACAAAGTTTGGCCGAACCCGCTGAACACAAACATCCAGGTGTCCGCTCAACTCCACTCACTGCTCCAAATGAGGGTGTTAGCAGGCAAATGCAATCTTAAACCATTCAGAACACAACATGTAACAAAAACAATTCATCTCAATAAGAGGAGAGGAGTATAGCAGTAAGCCCCCTATATCAGGATAAGAGGTGAAAGAGGAACCATACCCATGTGAGGGATGATGAGGATCCATGTCAATGACAGCTATATCTGGCCCAAAAGATATGAGTGAATATTGTTGTCACTGTTTTCTGAGACACCGCGGATCCTTAGATTTTGGCATCTTTCTCTGTTTTCCAGATCTTCTTGCTGGAGTTGTAGTTGGCAGGGGCGTAACGGTAGGAGTTGCAGGGGTTGCAATTGCAACTGGGCCCCATGCTCTAGGGGGCCCGTGTGCCTCCCTTGTACACCTGAATAGGAGGGATGATGGGAGTGACATTTAGAGGAACCATTCTCCTCCATTTTCCTCCTAATGGAGGAGATTGGTTCCTCTATATGCTGCCCTCCGGGGAGCATATGCTCCTGCTTTTCCCAGGGTCCCTGTGTCCCCCCACAGAGCTTCTGTCTTCCCCCTCCTCTCTCCTGCCAGCTGCTGTAGAAGATGTGTCATGATGAAGAGATGGTTGCAATTGGGACAGAGCCCTGGCATTTTACCACCATGGGGAGGTCCAAAGATGACAGTAAGGGGGACCCGCTGCAGAATTGGTGAAAGAGTACTGTTGCAGGACCATAATAAAGGGACCCACGATGAGAGTAAAGGGCCCCAGGATCAGCGGGAAGAGGGAAGGGCCCTGACCAGTGGTCTGGGGGGCCCTTCATAATTTCTTGCACTGGGGCCCTGAAGGTTCTAGTTACGCTCTGGTAGTTGGGATACAAAGTTTTTTAAGGGAGGTGTTTTTATCTTCCAGGGCCTGGTCATAGTGGATCATCTCATCAAATTTAGTCTCTAGAGTTGCTGTGCGTTCACCAAGCTAATCATTCTCCCCCCTGATTTCCCTGGAAATCTTCCCAACCTCCTGTGCAATACCTTTGGTTAGCTGTTGTACCAGTGCTTGTAGTTTAACATCCAGCAGTTCAGGGGTTAATAGAGCCTGGGGAGGTGAAGGGCACTGTGAGAAGAGGGGCGACTGTGATGTCTCTTCCATCATGAGAGCACTGATATGTTCTTTTGGGTCCCCCTCTGAAATTGAGACCGGGTTGAGGACTGGTCAGGAAGTGCTCCATGATGGGGATAGGCCGCGGTTCTGGCTGAGACCGGGGTATGGTTTTTTTGTACCCAATTTTTACCATGAGGTGCGGTGTAAGGAGGCGATTTGTCTTACCCCCCTTGCGATCAGTTGCCAATGAAGCTGCACAGGGGCGATGAAGAGCGGAGTGGGGCCGGAGCTCACTAATCACACGTCCACCATCTTGAAGAGCTGCGCATGACTTTATAAACCCCTTTCAACAGTAGCCCTCCAGCGGCATGCTGTCACCTCTGGCAGGGTTTCCATGGGTTCATAGGCTCCAATCGCTTGATAGGCTGAGCCAAGATGATGTCACTCCCACGCATGTGGATGGGAACCACGATTACGGCACAGAGCTCTGAAGAGATAGCTTACTCAGTATGCCGTCCCTTCAGAGCACAGTGCCGTTGACATTGCCAGCTGCAGAAATAATGAATATCTACTAAACGGTGCACATTTAGGAGATATTCCTTGTACTGACAAGTAAGCTTTATCATAAGTTTACCTCTAGGTACAAGTCACCAAGTAGTGTTTGCTACTGCATTAATGATTACAGAGCTGCATTCATTTATATATTTTATATCTGTTTAGAGTTCAGTTTGATATGTTGATTTTGATGAAGATGGTAATTTTTATGGTCACCTACGCTCAATGGTCACTTTACTAGATACACCTAGCTAGTACCGGGTTGGACCCCTCTTTGCCTTCAGAACTGCCCTAATTCTTAATGGGTGTGGCATAGACATAGGTGTATGCAGCCTATTGCATTAGGGTGTGCAACCCAAAGCTCAAACACAAATGCCTTCCTCAGCATCAGCTGCACTGGTCAGTGAATGAATGGGAAGTGCTCTGTGCTGAGCGGCTTCATGTTTATTTACAAACACAGTTTACTATGCTTCAGTTATGTATGACTACATTGAGTGAATTTGTTCACTGTGTTCATTTAGGAAAAGGAATGGGCTGGTAAATTATATATTGACAAGCCCTTTCCTTCACTCTCCATCCTGAAACATCCCCAGCAGCAGCCGAAAGGAGAGGAGAGAAGAGGAGGGAAGCCAGCAGCAATGGGGAGGGGGGGGCAACACATTGGGAGGCCCGGGCAGTAGGTGGAGTGTGCCCACTTGCCACCCACCCTGCGCACGCCTATGCATAGATTAAACAAGGTGTTGGAAACACTCCTCAGAGATTTTGGTCCATATTGACATGATAGCATCACACAGTTGCTGCAGACTTGTCAGCTGCACATCGATGATGCAAATCTCACATTCCACCATATCCCAAAGGTACACTATTGGAATGAGATCTGGTGACAATGGAGGCCATTGGAGTATAGTAAACTCATTTTCATTTTCAAGAAATGGTGAGATGATTTGAGCTTTGTGACATGGTGCATTATCCTGCTGCAAGTAGCCATCAGAAGATGGGTGCACTGTAGTAATAAAGGGATGGACATGGTCAGCAACAATACTCAGGTAGGCCGTGGCGTTTAACCACTGAAGGACCAGGCCTCTTTTTGAGATCTGTTATTTACAAGTTAAAATAAATTCTTTTGACCCAATCCTTTGTCTCTTCAGTGGAAACCCTCAAATTAAACCCACCCCCTCCAGGGCCCATTATCTGTTCGGAATGGGGTCATCTTTGCTTACTGGCGGCGAGACGCTCGATCATGCAAGCATGGATCGATCACTCACATCCTAGTATGGAACAGGTTAATAACTCACTCCTCTCCTTATTACACCTGGAAAGGCAGGACACCATTAACACAAACTTCCACCGTGTTAAGAAGTTCTTTGCGAGATGGAAAAATATAGAGTTTTCTCTCAACCCAACCGAGTTGAAAGACTTTATGTCCCCCTTCTTATTAACGGAATGGTATCTAAAATCTGACCTATCCAACTCTTTAGGCAAACTCAAAATCTGAGACTTTCTCCCCGATTTTCTCACCACCCTAGGCCCCCCTTGACGTCCAACCCCCCTTGACGCACCAGAAAGGCTATACAACTTGGAGCGGAGGTCTAAATTGGGAACAACAGAGAGTTCTACGACACCTGACTCCCCCCCCCTTAAGCTACCCTAAACACAATCGGTTTCTAAACTACACTATGATTGATTCTATCTAAGTTGATACTTTTATTCACCCTAAATGGAACATCGGATGTGCCACACTTCTCCTATTAAAATGTCATTCACGTTTTATACTATTGTATCTATCTAACTTGTACCAATCGATGCCTTATCAATTGTTATTCTCTCAATGTATATTTTGGAAAATTCTTCAATAAACTTTGCTTAAAAAAAAAAATAAATAAATAAATTCTTTTGTTAGAAAATTGCTAACAACCCCCAAAGATTCTATATATATTTTTTTCAAACACCCTAGAGAACAAAAACAGCGGTCGTTGCAATACTTTATGGCACACCGTATTTGAGCAGTGGTCTTACAAGCACAATTTTTTTTGGAAAAAATACACTTTTTTGAATAAAAAAATAAGACAACAATAAAGTTATCCCAATTTTTTTCTATATTGTGAAAGATAATGTTGGGTAAATTGATACCCAACATGTCATGCTTCAAAATTGCGCCTGCTCGTTGAATGATGATAAACGTTGGCACTTAAAAATCTCCATTGGCGACGTTTAAAACTGTCCTCTGTGGGAGGTGTATCATCTGTATCCTCTGTATCCCCCCAGCCACCCTACAGTGATGCCCACGAGCTGCGTTGGGTGCCATCCTGCTGTGAACACGGTTCCTCTTCCTCCTCCTCCTCATCATCATCCTCATCCTCTTCATCCTCCAGAACTGTCCCCTGGCTTGAAAATTTTTGACCTGGCCTATGCTGGTGCAGGGACCCACCCTCCGAGCCACTTGTGAATGACTGGCCTGATAACCGTGTAAATGACCCCTCTTCCTCCTCCTCCTGTGCCACATCCTCTTCAATCTTCGCCCGAAGTGTTTTTTTCAAGGAGACATAGAAGTGGGATAGTAACGTACTGGAAAAGTAGTGGTGGCTGGGTACCACGTACTGTGGGACAGCCACTGCCATCAGGTTTTTAAAACTGTCCGTGTCCACCAGACGGAATGACAGCATTTCAAAGGCCAGGAATTTTGAAATGCTGGCATTCAGGTCCAGGGATCGTGGGTGGGTAGGGGGGTACTTCTTCTTTCTCTTAAGTGTTTGGGATATGGAGAGCTGTAAGCTTCCATGGGACCATGTGGAAATGCTTGAGGACAGTGGCGGACATGGTGGCGTTGCTGTCACATCGTCTGTTTGCTGGGTGGCAGGTGACATTGGCACTGTAGAGGTGGAGGAAGAGGCCGAGGCAGCAGCAGAAGAGGAGGCAGGAGGAGGCCGAGACCTTTCTTGGATTTTGAGGTACTTATTCCATTGCAGCAAGGGCTTTGCATTTAGATGCCTGGTCATGGAGGTTGTGCTCAGGTTTAGAAAATTTGTGCCTCGCTTCAGCCTCTCATTGCACAGTGTGCAAACCACTTGTGTCTTGTAGTCAGCACATTGTCTGAAGAACTGCCACGCCGGGGAACGCCTTTAAGCTGCCTTTGGTGTGCTAGGTCCCTGGGTGCTGTGAGTAGTAGCAGGCCTACTGTCTAGGGGACGCTCGCTCCGCTTTTGCAACCTGCTTCCTCTTTTGCTGTGCTGGTGCCTCTGTGCGACCACCACCTCTTCCTCCAAACTGCACACGTCACTCACATGACCTTCATTCCATGTGGAGTCTAGGACCTCATCATCCTCCACATCATCTTCCACCCACCCTTCAGCACTGCCCTCCTTGTCAGTCTGCACACTGAGGAAAGCCGCAGCAGTTGGCACCTGTGTTCCGTCATCATCATCACAGACGTGCTGCCGTGGTGTTTCCATGTCCTCATCCTGAAGCAGCAGTGGTTGGGCATCAGTGCACTCAATGTCTTCCACTTCTGGGCCAGGGCTATGTGGATGGCCCACGGAAAGCACAGCAGCAGGATCATCAAAAAGCATAAGAGACTGCTGCATGACTTGGGCTCAGACTGCTTGGCTAATTTACAAGGGACTGAGGTGAAAGACAGATGGCCATGGGGTTCAGGTGCCAACTCTGAGCTTTCATCAAGGGACCGGGTGGGAGACAATGTGAAGGAACTGGAGGCATTGTCTGCCACCCAATCTACTATCGCCTGGCCTCACCATTCATTGAGCGGCATTAGGGCCTACCATATAACATTGAAGGTTCTGTTGGCTACCTGAGGAAGGTGTTTCACTTGTGTGTGTAGCTGGCACAGATCGACCATGTCCTCTCCTTGCAACAGGAGCTTCAGCAACACCACCAACACCAGCAGCACCAGCTAGTACCACGACCACCACCACGTCCCTTATTTGACGCTCTCCTCATTCTGGACACAAATGTACTATGTAGCACTATTTATTACTAAAAAAAAATATATATATTATATAAATTTGTAGATGCACTTTTTATTTTTGTGCAAGAAATGCACTGCTCACACCAGCAGCAGGAACCTCTCCCTACACCAGTATGAGATGATTTTAGAACGATAAACTCTCCCTCAAATCTCCAACAGGAACAAGGCCCTATTGCAGTAGTAGTTGTTTTTAGAATGATAAACTCTCCCTCAAAGCACCAACAAGAACAAGGCCTTATTGCAGTAGTAGTTGTTTTTAGAACAATAAACTCCCCCTCAGAGCACCAACAGGAACCTGGCCCTATTGCAGTATTAGTTGTTTTTAGAACGATAAACTCTCCCTCAAAGCACAAACAGGAACAAGGCACTAATGCAGTTATAGTTGTTTTTAGAACGATAAACTCTCCCTCAGAGCACCAACAGGAACCTGGCCCTATTGCAGTAGTAGTTGTTTTTAGAACGATAAACTGTCCCTCAGAGCACCAACAGGAACCTGGCCCTAATGCAGTTGTAGTTGTTTTTAGAACAAAAAACTGTCCCTCAGAGCACCAACCGGAACCTGGCCCTAATGCAGTTGTAGTTGTTTTTAGAACAATAAACTGTCCCTCAGAGCACAAACAGGAACTTGGCCCTAATGCAGTTGTAGTAGCTTTTAGAACAATAAACTCTCCCTCAGAGCACCAACCGGAAACCTGGCCCTATTGCAGTAGTAGTTGTTTTTAGAACGATAAACTGTCCTTCGGAGCACCAACAGGAACCTGGCACTAATGCAGTAGTAGTTGTTTTTAGAAAGATAATCTCTCCCTCAGAGCACAAACAGGAACCTGGCCCTAATGCAGTTGTAGTTGTTTTTAGAATGATAAACTGTCCCTCAGAGCACCAACAGGAACCTGGCCCTAATGCAGTTGTAGATGTTTTTAGAACGATAAACTCTCCCTCAAAGCACCAACAGGAACAAGGCCCTAATACAGTAGTAGTTGTTTTTAGAACGATAAACTCTCCCTCAGAGCACCAACCGGAACCTGGCCCTATTGCAGTAGTATTTTTTTTAGAACGATAAACTGTCCCTCAGAGCACCAACAGGAACAAGGCCCTAATGCAGTAGTAGTTGTTTTTAGAACGATAAACTGTCCCTCAGAGCACCAAAAGGAAAAAGGCCCTAATGCAGTTGTAGTTGTTTCTAGAACGATAAACTGTCCCTCAGAGCACCAACCAAAACCTGGCCCTATTGCAGTAGCAGTTGTTTTTAGAACGATAAACTGTCCCTCAGAGCACCAACAGGAACCTGGCACTAATGCAGTAGTAGTTGTTTTTAGAACGATAATCTCTCCCTCAGAGCACAAACAGGAACCTGACCCTAATGCAGTTGTAGTTGTTTTTAGAACGATAAACTGTCCCTCAGAGCACCAACCGGAACCTGGCCCTAATGCAGCTGCAGTTGCTTTTAGAACGATAAACTGTCCTTCAGAGCACCCACAGGAACGTTTCCCTAATGCACTATAAGATGGTTCTGAACGCTAATGTCTCCCTCAGAGCAACAACAGGAACGTTTCCCTAATGCACTATAAGATGGTTCTGAACGCTAATGTGTCCCTCACAGGACCGCAATGAAGGTCTCCCTAATGCAGTCTGAGATGGTTGTGAACGCTAATCTTTCCCTCACAGAAGCGGCATGAAGCTCTCCCTACTCTAGTCTGAGACGATCTGACACGCGGTGCTACGTGACTCCAGCCCCATATAGAGGCTGGGTCACATGATGCACTGGCCAATCACAGCCATGCCATTAGTAGGCATGGCTGTGAGGGCTTCTAAGGGCAAACTAGGGAAAAGCTTGTTGATTGGCTGCCCAGCAGCTATAGAAAAGGCGGCAAAAATACCCGAATACCGAACCCGATCCCAGACTTTTCATTAATGTCCGGGATCGGGTTCGGGGCACGGACACCCCAAAGTCCGGTACGATCCTGAATTTTACAGTCCGGGTTCTCTCAAGTTTAGATATGTATTATAGCAAAGATTAAGAAAAATTTTTTTTCTCAAAAATTGTTGCTCTTTGTTTGTTTATAGCGCAAAAAATAAAAAATGCAGAGGTGATCAAATACCACTAAAAGAAAGATCTATTTCTGGGAAAAAAAATTACGTCAATTTTGTTCGGGTACAGTGTCGCACGTCCGCGTAATTTTCAGTTAAATAGACGCAGTGTTTTATTGCAAAATATGGCCTGGTCATTAAGGGGGCAATTCTTTCCGGGGCTGAAGTGGTTAATCTCCAACACCTCCTTTCAATGATGCATACTCTTGTTCAGCAGTATATGCAAATAAATAAAAGATACCTAGTGCTCTCTGTAAACGCTTTATTGCCAAATGAAATAGAGATAAAACACACACATAAAAGGCACTCAGCCGTGCCAGCATGCCAACCAAATGGCATGAACCCAGCATGCTTCAACATGGGTGGCGGTGACTGTGAGATGACATCCAAGGGTCTGGCTCCCAATCCCAAATCCGTATCCTCCTGGACGTGGACTTCATCAGTGACCCAACAAATAGCATGATCTCAACGTGCTTCAACAGCATGCTTCAAACACGTATTATCCTGGGCGTGGACTTCATCAGTAACTTAGCCATCCATGTTGAAGCACGCTGAGATCATGCTATTTAATACGCTGGCATGGTTGAGTGTCTTCTATGTGAGTTTTTTTATCTCTAATTCATTTGGCAATAAAGTGTTTACAGAGAGCACTAGATATCTTTTATTTATTTGCATATACCGCTGAATGAGAGGATGCATCGTTGAAAGGAGGTGTTGGAGATTAAGAGTGGAGTGGAACACACACCCGATTTTACCCCCATTAGGGGACTGCTTACTTGGACCCACTGGTAAAACAGGGGTCTAAGTATAAGGCTACTTTCAGGGCGGTGGGGGCGGTAGCGGTAAAACGCAGCTAGTGCTATAGCGGCACTTTGGCGTCGCTAGCGGGGCACTTTTAATCCCACAGAAGGGGTTTAAAGCGCCCACTTAGCGCTGCTTTCAAAGCACTTTTAAGGTGCTTTGAAAATGGCGCTTTGAAAATGGCAGGGTCAGTGGAGGAGCAGTGTATACACCGCTCCCGCACCGCCCCAAAGATGCTGCTTGCAGGACTTGCAAGCGCACCACCCTAGTGTGAAAACACTCAGGCTTTCACACTGGGAAGACAGGAGAGGCATTTTTCAGGCACTTTACAGGCTCTATTTTTAGTGCTAAAGCACCTGAAAAATGTCCCAGTGTGAAAGGGTTCTAAGGTGAGCTGCCATGTAATCACTGGTGGAGGATTGTTCATGAGCACTGTTATAATCATTTAACACAGAGTTGGAAGATCACAGTATTCTGTCATTTTATATTTTGAACTATTAGCAGAATGAACTGTTGATTTATTCTAACAATTTGCCCATAATTGCGGGATTTTTTTGGACTCACTTTCACTGTTTATTTTGTGAACAGCAATCATTGTTTTTGGATACATAATTGTTGCACTTTTATTTACACATATTCACTAACGATTTTGCTAGTTGTGCTGCACTATATATTTGGTTTATTTCTGGTTCAGTATTAACTGCATACTTTTTGGCTGAGCTTCAACTGGGCTTTAGTGTTTCATTAAAAATATAATTTTAGTTCCGTTGCTTTCAAATAAACATATCAAAGAGAATAAACTTTAATCATAGGATTTGCTGTTCAGAAAAATAAGAAGATAGGTCATTGGTCTGAACACTTTTGAAAGACACTACATATTTAGGATTTTAAAGTTTTAAATTTTAAATGTATGCAAGTACATAATAAAAGATGAAAATTATTAATTCCCTAAATATGAAATGCTGCATCATTTCTCTGTTAATAAAAAATGTGAAAGAAAAAAGTTATGAAAAAAATCCTAGAGCAAAGACAGCACACCAGATGTGCTAAGACTTATGGGAGCAATCAGAGGTGACCAAGTCTCTGCTCAGGGCTTATTAAGTTACACTGCAATCCGGCACCTTCAACTTATTAAGCTGTCAAAAGGTACAGTGATTAAAACCAAAGAGAGGTCAGCATAAGACCTTCAGAGTTTCATTGGACTAACATTTTCTTTTAGGCCTTAGACCCAATTGAAGACACTTCACTTGATATGTGGATTTTTTTAAATTGGTATTTTGAGCTGGATTTGTTCATAGCTTGAGAAAATCTTCAATAGATTTTGCTCCCTCAGAACTCTGCATATAGTTATCAAAAATCCTAACCAATAGCAATAGATGATGGCTTTGCATATCATCAGAAAGCAGAGATCAAAGGAACAGGTTAATGGGGATCTGCTGAAGTATAATTATGTCCAAGGTAAGTAATCAGGGATAGTGGCTATAGGTGGGGCTATTCATATAAGCTTTCAGAGGTCTAATAGCTGTACATATAATGCTTGTGTAAATGATGTTCCCTTTCCCCAGTTAAAGTTTTGACTTCTTAGAGACACAGAACTTTAAATCTTATGATTGCGAAGGAAGGGTTTGACTGTTGAACTCTAAAAAGCTAGGAGCCTGTAAGAATGTCATAAAATATCTATTTTCAAAATGTATTCCATTCATTATATTATAGTGCCCCAAAAAATAAATTAAGGTAATATGTATTAAAATGTAATTGTGATATAATAATTATGTTTAGAACAATATCAAATGTAATACAATTATATACCATTATCATACAGGTTTTCTTACGTGCAGAAAAAATGTAATTATAGTACGCAATATAAAATGTTTTATTAAATGTGGATTTCTAAATCATAACTAAGTTATGATTTTTAGCAGGTTAAGCATATATGTGCTCCTTTATAGTTTTCAGGAAAAAAATGCTATGAAAGTACTTTGCACAAAATCTTGACGCTATATAAATCCTGTATAGTAAGATTTAAAATAAAATACACCCAATATGCATTTATTTATACCAAATGTATCCTAATATGAATGGTTATATGTTATGAAATTGTCCTTAAAATAAAGCTGTTTTTGGTTGGGGAATAGTGATGAGAGATCCATTCAAAGTTTGCTCTACAGGAGATTCAGTAAAACCCAGGAAAAAAAATCTCCTAAATCTGAACATAGCGCCGAACCCTATTGAAGTCTATTTGAACGGAATCCTGTTAATTTTTCAGCCCCTTTTCAGGCTTTTGTTAAAAAAAGGATGGTTTTCTGGGCACTGCCATAGGTGACATGTACTAATGCTTAAAAATAAAAAATCAGTGTTCAGCGAGGAGAGGGTATTTTAACCACTTGCCATCTGGGCCATTTCTGGCACTTCGCTCCTACATGTAAAAATCTACTTTTTTTTTTGCTGTCCCATGGCATTTCCGCAGCGGTTTTTCAAACACAATTTTTTTGGAAAAAAACACTTTCATGAACTAAAATAACAAAACACTAAAGTTAGCCAAATATTTTTGTATAATGTGAAAGATGATGTTACACCTAGTAAATATACCTAACATGTCACACTTTAAAATTGCGTCTGCCCGTGGAATGGCAGCAAACTACAGTGCTTAAAATTCTCCGTAGGCTTTAATCACCTTTACAGGTTACCAGTTTAGAGTTGCACAGAAGTTCTGGTGCTAGAATTATCACTCTCGCTCTGACGTTTGTGACAATACCTCACATGTCTGGTTCAATCGCCGCTTACATATGCGTGTGGGAGTAACAAATGCGTGGTGGGATGGGGGCACTTTAATATTTTTTATTTGTTATTATTTATTTATTTTATACAAAAAAGTTATTTTTTTTACTCTCTTTTTGTACTAACTTTATTGCTATCAAAAGGGAGGAACAACATCCCTTGTGATAGCATGGGGCATAACAGGGCCTCTTTATGGAGAGATTTGGGGTCTAGAAGATCCAAAATCTCTTCTCTTGCCTGCCATGTAGCCAATCAGACACACATTGGTCTGATTGGCTACTTACCTGGCTGTTGGTGGCCTGGTAAACAAAAGGGCAGAACCGGAAGTGACAAACTACTCATCACTTCCGGTTTCCAGGGTTACAGAGAGATGGGAACAATGCCAGTTCCTCTCTCTCTGTACAGGGCAGCCATTGTCATTGGGCACATCGCTCCTGGCCTCTGCGAAGGGTCTGGGAGAGGTGGTATCATCAGGAGGGGGGTGGGACCCCTTCCGCCACCCGCAGAAGTGATCAAGTGGCTAATTAGCCTCTCAGATCACTTCTGCCTTGTACATAATCACTGGCTAAAAAGATCAATACCAGGATGATGTCTATAGGTGCAGGCATCCTACTGGTATAACCACTTAAACCAGTGGATGTCCATGTAAGCCCTGCTGGGGGAAGTGGTTAATGGTCCTACCGTACGGACAAGCCACCCTGCTCTCAGATGTTCGACCTGGTCCACCTTATTAGGAAGTGGCTGCAGCCAGAGACTTTGCCAGGTCCCCTACCTTGAGGAAGTGGGTCAGTCATGGGAGACTCCAAAACTGCAACCCAACCGGTGGACTCCGTGGAAAGGTACACTGCTGCTGAGGACTTGTCAAACCCATCTATGCCCCACTCCAATGTCTCGAGAGGTGAAAAATCACCGGCAGGTCCGGTAAGACTGTTCCAGGGTTCAAGGGCATGGGGGAGAACAAGACGGCTGTTACAGCTAATGAGATTGTGGACTCTAGACCTGGAGACTGGTCAAATAGGTCAGGAAGGTCTGTGGGACCGTTGAGAGGACTGGGTATAGAACACATATAATGCTATCAGTGCCATGCGTTAGGTCATATTGCTGCAAACTGTCCCCTAAATGATGAACCAATGCAGTGTGATAATACTTATATGAAAAGGTGCATATCTCTTTTTGCACAGGTCGCATGTACTGCATCATGTCATGGAAACGCAAATGTGTGTGATTTCTGTTGATGGAAAGCCAGTTACTGCACTTATTGACTCTGGTAGTGTTATGACGTTAGTCAAAAGCAATTGTGTAAATCCTGCAAAATAGCACCCTAGCACTATCAAGGTCATTTGCATCCATGGGGACACTCAGGACTACCAGACTGCAGTGGTTGAGATTGACACCCCTTGGGGCAGTGTGCCACATTCAGTGAGGGTGGTACCTTCACTGCTTCATGAAGCCCTAGTGAGGAGACATTTTCCCCATTTTTGGAGGCTATGGGAAGGCACAGGGAGTCCGGAGGATAGAGCTCCCCCTGCACGGTAACTCTCACCAAACCCTTTTTGCCAAATGGAAGGGGAGACGAATGGCAGGACCGAGGAACAAGGAGACCCTCTTCCTTTTCCTGTAATGGCTGGGGAGCCAGAATAGCTGAAAGATAGCTCCCAGTTTGAGGTTAACGAACAGAACGTGGGACCCGATTTAGAGGTCAGGAGAGAGGATATTTGTACAGAGCAATTACGAGATGTCACCCTCATTAGAGCCAGAGAAAATGTTAAGATGATGGACGGGGAACCTGTGGATCCTAATTGGGGGGTGTCTTTCCCCTACATGGCTCTTAAAAACAATTTCTTGTATCAGGTGGTAAAACACAGTGAGGACGAGGTAGAAAAGCTAGTGGTCCCCAAACCCTATCACAGGATGGTGCTAGACTTGGCCCATGGTCATATAATGGGGGGACATCTGAGTATGGAGAAGACCAGGGAGAGAATAACCCAGAGATTCTTCTGGCCCGGGATGTATGCAGATGTCAGAGAATACTGTGAATCATGCCCCGAGTGTCAAATGTCTGCACCATCACCCCATTTTCGCAGTCCGCTTGTCCCACTACCAATAATTGAAGTGCTTTTTGAGAGAATTGGCATGGATCTGGTGGGGCCAGTAGTAAAGTCCGACTGCGGCCACCAGCACATTCTGGTAATACTTGACTATGCGACGCGCTATCCTGAAGCCATACCCTTGCAGACTAAGACTATCACCAAGGAATTAGTCCAGGTGTGTAGTCGGGTGGGGATCCAAAAAGAGATCTTAACAGATCAGGGCACCCCTTTTATGTCCAGAGTTACTAAGGAACTGTGCAAGTTATACAAAATCTCCCATCTCCATACCATACCTCTGTCTACCACCCCCAAACAGATGGCCTTGTGGAGAGATTTATGAAAATGCTCAAAAGTATGTTGAAAAAAGGTGGTTGACAAAGATGGGAGAAATTGGGATTTTTAGCTACCATATCTCATGTTTGCCATACACAAGGCTCCGCAGGCGTCTAAGGGTTATTCCCCATTTGAACTCTTGTATGGAAGACATCCCAGGGGGATGTCAGAGGCACTGAGCTCAATGGACAGCTTGGAGCCTTATCTAATGGTAAAGCACCATTTGCCCAAGCTGCTGACGTCTTCCGTGCCCTTGGAAGACGTCAGTTGTGACGAAACATGTAGGGCGGAGCTACGCATTGACGTCATCGCGCCCCCACATGATCCCAGAAGCACGGGTTACCAGTTTGCTAATGTTGTACAACGTTTGTTATTTCTACATTGCTGTAAGTAGCCAACTGCCATTTTTACTATATTCAATAAAAAAACAGAATTACACTACTGCGGACCCCTTTTCTCTTATATACTGTATGAACCGGGTGAGTGACTAGTGGGGACTGATCGAGGAACAGTGGATGAGATCTAATTGGGGATTATGCCCGCAGAGGCCATCTGCCTGCGCTAATGACCATACCTAGAGATAGGTGGTGTCAGGGATCTAGACGAGCTTTGCGATCCCGCACGCTTATGCGCACGCGCGCACGGATTCAAATGAAGATTCCCACAACCATTCAGAGACGTGCACATGTTGTCAGAACCCAGAATCCGTCATAGCAGGAGGACTTTAGGACCCAGAATCTGTCAGAGCAGGAGGGCCCTAGGACCCAGTAGCTCTGTCAGCACATCACTTGGGCCTTTATAAGGAAGTCAGACCTTGGCTTTAATGCTGTCTGATCTGCAGCTTGTCAGTACCTGTACCTGCTTGCCGTTATCTGCTACCTGATCCGTTACCTGATTGACCTGGCTTGTTTTGACCACCCTGTCTTCTCCTACCCTGACCCGGCTTGTTTTGGATCCTGCTAACCTCTGCCTGCCTGATCTCCGTTGCCGAACCCAGCTTGCCTCTGACCATCCCCCGCATACCGATTCTGCTACTCCATTCATCTGTGATTGACCCGGCTTGCCTGACCATCCTCCTGCCTGCTTCTAAAGTCAGCTGTCTGCTGTCCTGTGCCCTGCATCTAGCTGCTGTGATTGCTGTCTGCTGCTGCTGTTTCTGTTTCCAGCTGTCTGCTGTCCGGTGTTACCAGCTCCACTCCAGCATCCAGTCTCCTGCTGTTTCCAGAGGCACTCCTACCTCGCTGGACTCACGTGACCACTGTTCCCATTCCAGTGGGCTCTGAGTCAGAGCTGTATGAGAGGTCTTCTCCTACAAAAGACAGGCTCCACTCGCTCAGGTACATGGTTCATTACAGGTGGTCATTGGGTTCTGGTAAGGATCCTCGATTACAGTGTGTTGTAGGTGTCCTCACGGCCCCCTCTTTCCTCTCCTCTTTTTCAACACCTGGTGGAAAGATTCCTATATTATCCCTTAAAGCTATATGGACTTCCTTATCCGCTCAGTGGAACTTATTCACAGACCTTTTTTTCACTTATTGAGCACATATCAAATTTTATTTGCACTTTTTGCACTTTACAGTGTGACAACATTTTTTGTATTTTTTCTTTGCATTTAAGACATTAATGGCTGTGTGTTGAGTTATTTTGAGGGGACGGCAAATTTACATGGTTATACAAGCGGTACGCTCACTACTATACATTGAAGCAAAGTGTCATATCTTCAGTGTTATCACGTGAAAAGATAGAATAAAATATTTACAAAAATGTGAGATACTGTATCTCCTTGATGCAGGATCAAATCGCAGCCGGCCTGTCCCTGGTACGAGAACATATGGAGCGAGCCCAAGAATCCCAAAGGAAAGTTTATAATTGGGGTGCCAAGACCTGGACTTTCAACCCCGGGGACAGAGTGCTGGTACTGATTCCCAATGTTGAAAGTAAATTCCTAGCAAAGTGACAGGGTCCCTTTGAGATTATGGAAATAGTAGGGGTGGTAAACTACAAAGTTTACCAGCTTGGAAAAGGAAACCGGAGAAAAATTTATCATGTGAATGTCTTAAAACCGTGGAAGGGCTTTATTGGCTGTATCCCCGCCTTAAAAGGACAGGGTGCCAGTGACACCTGATGTCCCCATAGCTGAATCCCTGTCCGTAGCGCAACAAAATTACATTAAAGGGTTTGTGAGTAAATAGAGACTTTTTATTCCCTCTACCCGGACTGACCACAGTGATCCAGCATGACATAATTACGTAACCAGGTGTTCGCATAAATGTGAAGCCCTATAGAATCCCTGAGGCTAGGTGTGAGGCAGTTGCAAAGGAAATCAAGAAAATGTTAGAGTTGGACGTGATAGAGGAGTCCCACAGTGACTGGTTGAAGTCTGATGGCACTATCAGGTTCTGTAATGATTTTAGAAAGCTCAATAGCGTGTCCAAGTTTGATGCATACTCGATGCTTCGAGTCGATGAACTTGTGGACAGGTTGGGAGGTGCCTGATACATAACAACCATAGACCTAACTAAGGGCTATTGGAAAATTCAACTAACATAGTCAGCAAAGGAGAAGACTGCCTTTTCTACTCCTGAGGGGTCGTTTTAGTACAAACAGATGCCATTTGGGTTACATGGGGCCCCTGCATCATTCCAGAGAATGATGGACAAAACGCTAAGGCCACATGGTCCCTATGCAGCCGCCTATTTGGATGATGTTGTCATCCACAGCTCCGATTGGGAATCTCATTTGCTCAGGGTACAAGCAGTAGTGGATTCCTTTCGCAAAGCAGGACTCACAGCCAACCCAAAGAAATGTGCCATAGGTTTAGAGGAGGCCAAACACGTTGGCCACATCTGGTCAAGTCGCAGACCAATAAACTTGAGGCAATCCAAAAATGGCCCTAACCGCTAACAAAAAAACAAGTGTGTGCATTTCCGGGGATCACGTGGTAATACAGAGGCTTTGTCACCATGGCCGTCCCTCTAATGAAGTGGAATCCCGAGGCCAAAAAGGCATTTCAGGGGTTGAAGCAAGCCCTTTGTGTACAACCGGTGCTTGTGACACTTTGTCACGCAGATGGACGCCTCTGATGTGGGACTGGGTGTCGTGCTGTCCCAGATCAGAGACAGTGAGGAGCACCCAATCGTCTACCTAAGCAGAAAGTTGAACAGGCATGAGAGAAATAATGCTATTGTTGAAAAAGAGGGCTTAGCTATCTAATGGGCCTTAGAGGCCCTGAAATACTATCTGTTGGGGAATCGGTTTAAGCTAGTCACTGACCATGCCCCCCTGAAGTGGATGTGAGACAACACAGAAACAAATAGTCGAGTGACAAGGTAGTTACTTGCCTTGCAGGCATTTTAGTTCACAGTGGAGCATAGGGCGGGAATGCTACAGAAAAATGCAGATGCCCTTTCCCGGGTCCACTATATGGTTGGGACAATTGCTCAACCACAGGGGCTTGAGCAGAGGAGGGAGATATATAAAAAAATACATATTTGGGGGGAACACCCTACCAAACGCATGGTGCTGCTTGTAAAAATCAATAGACAAAAAACGCATATTACAGCGCACACATGATATATACTCCTACCAGGCTGTTTAAAAGCATCTAAACGTATAAAGCAAAAAAAATGCAAAAATACGGGGGTTTGGTCACACTAAATGGCCATGAAGTGCTTAAGCCCACTGACTGCTGCAAAGTACCCCGTTTTTCCCAGTGGGTCCTACACTAACCTTAGAGTGGATGCTTCTATCTCAAACCATGGAAGCCAACACCTCTCTTTATGGGAGACCAGAGGACACATCCCATGGATCAGGTGGACACTGATTGGGGGTAATTAAGGAGGATGGGGTTCTCCAGTCCAAAAGGTCTGGTCAGGACCTCTCAGCATACAAAAAAATACATATTTGGGGGGAACACCCTACCAAACGCATAGTGCTGCTTGTAAAAACCAATAGACAAAAAACACATATTACAGCGCACACATGATATATACTCCTACCAGGCTGTTTAAAAACATCTAAACGTATATAGCAAAAAATGCAAAAATCACACTGGTTTGGGGGCATAAAAACGTAAAAAACGATATATGCAAATCTACAAAAATTTGTCGGACCATCCTCATATATAGTACACACGCGACATTATACACAAAAAACAGATAACCAAAAATGTTCGTCGTGATAC
>BLSH010385469.1:352928-363635 GCA_018402905.1 Glandirana rugosa | reverse complement strand
CGGATGGGTGGGCATGGATGTATGGGTGACGGATGGGTGGGCATGGATGTATGGGTGACGGATGGGTGGGCATGGCTGAGGGTGCATGGGTGATGAGGGGTCCCTGCCTGACACATAGCGGTGCTGTGGGCACTTCAGATCCTGCCCACAGCACCGCTGCATCTCCTCTCATCGGTGCGGAGAGGGGAGAGACAAGCCGGCACTTCCGCCGGCTTGTTTACATGTGATGCTCCATCATTTGACGGAGCGATCACGTGGTAAACAGCCGCTCCAAGCGGCCATTTACCGTGATCCGTGATGCGCCGTGTCTCAAGGACCCTGCGGTCACGGATGCTCCCAGGGGCGCACCTCCAGGGGGCGCGCAGGAGCGCGATTCTGGGAGGACGTGTTATAACGTCCTCCCAGAACAATGAGTGCCACTTGCAGCCGTTACACGGTTGGCAAGTGGTTAAAATCATCTTCAAATTGTGTGGAAAACCCTTATATCATCCGCAGGGAAGCCATATTAGTGTTTTAAAATCATCTTCAAATTGTGTGGAAAACCCTTATATCAGCCGCAGTGAAGCCATATTAGTGTTTTAAAATCATCTTCAAATTGTGTGGGAAAACCCCTATATCAGCCGCAGGGAAGACATATTAGTGTTCTAAAATCATCTTCAAATTGTGTGTTTTAGAACACTAATATGGCTCCCCGCGGCTGATATAGGCTTTTTCCATACAATTTGAAGATTCATTTAGAACACTAATATGGCTCCCCGCGGCTGATATAGGGGTTTTCCACACAATTTGAAGAGGATTTTAAAACACTAATATGGCTTCCCTGCGGCTGATATAAAAGCAACAGACTCTAACTAGTCCAGTCAGATCATTCTGTGCAGCAGGATGAGGTGTGAAATCTGTCTCTCAAAGCACCAGTACTAGTAACTCTCCATAGTCCAGTCAGATCATTCTGTGCAGCAGGATGAGGTGTGAAATCTGTCTCTCAAAGCACCAGTACTAGTATCTCTCCCTCCCTCAAAGCACCAGTACTAGTATCTCTCCCTAGTCCACAATCAGATTGTTCAGTAATGCAGGATGAGATGTTCTATAATATCTGCAATCTGTCCCTCACAGAGCCAGCAGCATCCTCTCCCTAAACTATCCTGAGAGCATATGACATGCAGCACGGTGACTCCAGCCCCACATAGAGGCTGGGTCACATGGTGCACTGGCCAATCACAGCCATGCCATTAGTAGGCATGGCTGTGATGACTTCTAGGGAAAACCAGTGAAACACTTGTTGATTGGCTGCCCTTGGCAGCTTTTTAACACGTGTAGTAAAATACCAGAACCCCGGACCCGAACCCGGACTTTTTTTGAAAAGTCCGGGTCCCGGACACCCAAATGTTCGGTACGGACCCGTACTTTACAGTTCGGGTTCGCTCAACTCTAATTAGAAGTCCAGAGGTAGCAGAACACCCCTCAAGGGGTGATATATTTTGCTGCTGACAACCCCTGGGTTGCTGCCCTCAGACTCATCCAAGCAGACAGTTACCAGAGACAAAGTAGAAACATGCAGGAATGAGACTCCTGAAGCACAAGAGTACTATGCTTACTAGAAGTAATAGATAAATGTATGCAAGAGCTGTGCATCAATCTCTGTAAGAACAGAACCCACTAAGACCTAAAATTTAACTTTAATTCATACATAGCTAAAAATAACGTATGTTGGCAAAAATGTTTAAAAATCATGAACCTGGAGGTGGATGCAGGGGATCAAAGAAAATCTGGTAGGACTATTTAAAATGAGTTTTCCATGAGAAGAAGCATTGCCTTACTTATGATCAAAAGCTAGTTATAATAATGAGTGCCTCCACACCAGACTATTTTTCAGTTTTACTCTGCATCTCCTGATAATATAAAGCACATCAAAAAGTGAGCATCCCAGCCCCAAATCTCAACATGTTTCACCCATAAAAAGGGCTTTGTTAGGAGTTAAAAAGTGTAAGTTTAAATAAAAAGTCTGCTCAAACACAAAACAATATATGCAATGAAAGTGGCCACTATCTATAACCCTTATTTATATATTTTAGTCACCACTAGGGGCAAACAGAAAGACAATTCAGATAGGAGCTCCATCATGCTAAGAGAGCTCCTTCCTGTGGTCAATTGGCAAACTACTATCAATCGTATCAATTGTACCATAAATATTTAGATTCTGCTTGCACGTAATTCTGCTTGCACATTATTACCAACTTTTAACTGTTTCATGTATATAACTTTATTTATTAAAGAATCACCAAAACAGAGCGCAACATCAGACTACAGCAAGCATAATCAATGTATTCATGTATAAATGGCAGAAATGTAAAGTCATTAAGGTCTGGAGGGGCCCTATTTAAAAATCCAGCTGCCTTCAGCTCCATTCCATCTAAATCACTCTCTCTCTGTCCCAATTTAATGTCCTGCACAACCCAAAATTTTAAACCACCTGGTTTACCCCATGTTTATTCCAGAAATGCCTCGCTACTGGTCTATCCTTGTTAGAAAGTGTATCATTTACATATTCCAGGGCATGTTGTCTCAGTTACCTAATTGTTTCCCCAACATAAAATAGTGGGCAAAGACAACTGGCTACATACTGTATATAACTGGAGTTACAGTTGTAAAAATACCTTATCTGTATTTTTTCACCATTTTTTAGGTTTGTGAATTCCTTCACTGTGAGAACAAAAGGGCATGCTTTACAATGGCCACAGTGGAAGGAGCCATTTGGTTTCTGTGACAGCTACAACATTTCACACAGGAGTAAGCTAGAATGACAAAGGATTGCTTGAACACCAAGTTACATGAAAGCCAGCTATTTAGCTATTTAGGCAGAACCAGAGAACAGATTGACTGAGGCACCAAATGTTGCTAATTGGTTACATGCTAATATAGAATATTGTTACCCCAGTTGGGACTTTGAAGGCAGAATGAGAGAGACAGTGGGAATGTATGACAATGTTTAAAAGGTAAACACATTTTTATTTAGGTTAGTAAAAGATGACCGTATGATTCAAACTGCATTGTATCATAAAATCCATTACATGATGACATTACGAATAAGGATGGGCCGAACACCCCCTTGTTCGGTTTGCAGCAGAATTTCCGAACAGGGGAAATATTCTAACCCGAACAGCGTACAACGAACGGCGAACAACGAAGTCTATGGGAGCTGAACAGGCAAAATCAAAAGTGCCAATTTTGAAGGCTTATATGCAAGTAATTGGCCATGAAAGTTGTATGTGGGTCTGGGTCCTGCCCTGGGGGACATGTATCAAAAAAAAAAGATTGTTTTTTTTCAGGAGCAGTGATTTTAATGATGTTTAAGTGAAACAATAAAAATTAAATATTCCTTTAAATATCGTGCCTGGGGGTCCCCTTAGTCTGTCTGTAAAGTGGCGCATCTGTGTGATGTATAGAACATGCCGCAGCAATAATGACATTTATAAAGGGAAAATTGTCATTAAAACTTGCTTGCAGATGTAATGTATGTCTGGCTCCTGGCATCCTGGCAATATAGATTAAAAACAAATTAATAAAATGGTATGGGCCCGCCAATCCATACCAGGCCCTTCGGGTCTGGTATGGATTTTAAGGGGAACCCTGCGCCATTTTTTTTTTTATAAAATGGCATGGCGGCCCCCCAAAATCCATACCAGACCATTATCAGAGCATGCAGCCTGGAGGTCAGGATGGGAGAGATGAGTGAGTGCCCCCCCCTCCTGAACAATACCAGGCCACATGCCCTCAACATGGGGAAGGTGATTTGGGGTCCCCCCAAAGCACCTTGTCCCCATGTTGATGGGGACAAGGGCCTCTTCCCGACAACCCTAGCTGGTGGTTGTCAGGGTCTGTGGGTGGGGGGCTTATCAGAATCTGGAAGCCCCCTTTAACAAGGGGATCCTGGCCCCCCTATGTGAATGGGTATGGGGTTCATGAAACCCCTACCCATTCACCAAAAATGTGTCACAAAGCAAAAATCACAAGAGACAGTTTTTGACAATTCCTTTATTTAAAAAAAGTGTCCTGCTACGTACATTGTCAATCACGCCGTTGGACCCGAAAAATTTAAAAAAAAAAAAGCGCATCTGCCTCTCTCAGAGGCTACCCACCAAATGGGCTGTCTTTTGTTTGACTGTTCTTATATAGGCATGGGCGTGGCCACCATGTGACGTCATAGGTGGTGGGGTCACCAGGTGATGTACCTGGTGGCCCACCCTTGCCTATATAAGAGCTGTCAAACTGAAGCCCATTCGGCGGGTAGCCTCTGAAAGAGGTGGATGCGCTTTTCATTTTTTCTTATTTTTTCTGGTCTATCGGGCGGCGTGATTGATGGTGGATGTACATTGCGGGACACTTTTTTTAAAATAAAGAGTTTGTCAAAAACTGTCTCCTGTGGTTTTTATTTTTTGACACTTTTTTTAAAAAATTGGCGCGGGGTTCCCTTTAAAATCCATACCAGACCTGGTTCAATGGGGGGAAACCCATCGACAGCTGATGACTCATCGGTTGTTAAGGACACCACGGCCTCGTTACCGGCCCCATTCCTTATCAACCAGCTTACACTGTGCCCTGATTTGGCAAAGCGTTGCCTAATCAGGGCACAGAATGCACTGTGCAGCAAGGTGTTTGTCTGGGTGAACACCTGGGGAACACCCTGTAAATTCAGGTGTTCGGCAAACAGCCAAATAGGCAAATGTTCGGCCCAAACTCATGCCGTCTGGCGCTAAACTACTACAAAGCAGGATACCTCGCTATACGATGTCGGGCTTGTCCCTGACACCTCCAAAGAAAACAAATGCAAACCTTTTCTCTTGCAGTCCTTAGAGCAACCAAGTCTCAAGGTGTAGCTCTCTCAGTATAGTTCTAATGAATCCCAGGCCAGAGCACAACTGAGATCTCTTCCTTGTCATTTAATGCAGCTGAAGAGGGATTTGGGTGGACCAGAAACTCCGGGCCAGAACCAGCTCTGCCGCGGTGGCTGGCAAAACCCGGGTTGGACTCTCACTAGTCCACTCCAAGTGAACGCATGCGAGGCAACAAATATCGCCCATCCACTATCGCACCTCGCATAACATCATGTATTCCTCCCTCTGCTCAAGCCCCTGCGGCTAAGCAACTGTCACACCCATACAGTGGACCCGTGAAAGAGCATCCGCATTATTTTTCAGCTTTCCCGCCCTATGTTCCACTGTAAACTTGTAGGGCCGTAGTGCCAAAAACCACCTGGTCACCCGACTATTTTTTTCCCTGTTGTCACACATCCACTTTAGGGGGCCATGGTCAGTGACCAGTCTAAACTTCCTGCCCAATAAGTAATACCTTAGGGCCTCCAAGACCCATTTAATAGCGAGACATTCCTTGTCACGTACCTGGTGGATGAGTCTGGCTTATGCGGGGGGGGGCAACCTCTCTTACGGCCCTGGTTTGAGAACCCCTGATAGTGCAGACAGGGAGCTCTGGAGCACAGGGGAGAACGAGGGCTGGACAAGTCTCTGACGTCTGATAGAAGTCCGCTGGAGTTTGTGCAGGCTGATGAATATTGGTAACTGGCTAGCTGAGAAGTGCAGAAGGATCGGGCAAAGGATTAGTCGGGTACAAGCTGGGTCGGCAACGTGCAGGCAGATGAAGTACAAAGGGATCAGGCAGAAGAGTGGTCGTAAACAAGCAGAGGTCAGGGCAGGCAGATAACAACAAAGTCCAAATGGGGTAGCCGGGGTCACAGGTACAGGAAGTCTCTCCGGAAGATATGCTGGGGGGTCACATGAACAGGAATGCTGTAGAACGGATAGCATCTGCTGTAGGGTGTTGTCTGCCTAAATAGGCCGTTTGGCGCCATTGGCACGCACAGCCGCGTGCACATGCGCACGGGCACGCGAGAACGATCAGAGGTGAACGCAATGCACACAGACACCTAGAACAGCCATTTTCCTATCATTGCCCCCCCCAAGGGGCAGCCCAACCGGGCTCTCTTGGCCGGATTGTTCCTAAAAAAAATCTTAATGATTTCTTGGGCATGTAGGTTGCTTTCTGGTTCCCAGGAGTTCTCTTCGGGCCCATATCCTTTCCACTTCACAAGGAACTTAGTGACCCCTGCTCTTTTCCTACAATCGAGGATGGTTTTCACCTCAAACTGCTCCTCTCCATTCCCCAGGACTGGCTCAGGTGGGGCAGTTTTCCATCCAGGATACAGATCCTTAGAAACTGGCTTGAGGAGAAGGTTTTCCTGCAACAATTTGTTGTTAATGTCCAAGAATTGGGTGATCTCCTGTGTGGCAGGAATTGTACTCTCAGATAGCAAGGTGGGCAGGAATGTAGGATGGCAGACTAGATTCCCCCAAAACGGAGATTGCTTAGTAGCAGAATGGATGGAATTGTTGTAGGCAAACTCGGCTAACAGCAGCAGAGACCCAGTCGTCCTGGGAGTACGAGGACTAGCAACGGAGGTATTGCTTGAGGGTCTGGTTGGTCCTTTCTGTTTGACCATTGGACTGTGGGTGGTAAGCTGAGGAAAATGCTAGTTCTATTCCCAAGATAGAACACAGGGACCTCCAGACCCGGGATGTGAACTGCACCCCTCTATCGGACACAATATTCTGTGGGATGCCATGTAGGCGGACAACTTCCTTGATGAATAACTTGGCTGTTTCTGTAGCCGAAGGGGTGCCTTTCATTGGGATGAAGTGCGCCATCGTTGTGAGGCGGTCAACGACCACGAAGATTGTGGGGAAACCTGCAGACGGGGGTAATTCCACAATAAAATCCATAGAGATTTGGGACCATGGAATGGGTAGGGGGTTTAGCAGGCCCCAATCTTTGGTTCTCTCAGTTTTATTTTGGGCACAGATAGGGCAGGCACCTATGTAATTTCTGCAGTCTTCTTTCATGTGGGGCTCCGCTGTCTTATGGTTGCCGAAGTGCCCAGATAGTTGGTGGTCGTGGCAAAGTTCCAAGGCCATCAGACGAAGCTCCTCGGGCACGAAGATCTGGGTACCCAACCACCATAACCCGTCTTTCACAGACAGTCTGGAATCAGCGGGTACCGTGGAGCCTGCCAAAGTTTCTGATCCGGGTGAGGAAGTCCTCCTGGACCAGTAACAAACTGTGGGCAGGTAAGATAGTATCAGGAGGTGATGCTTCCCCCATCTCATGAAACATCCTGGACAGAGCATCGGGTTTAACGTTCTTGGATCTGGGTCGGTAGGTTATGTGAAGCTAGAACTGAGAAAAGAACAGGGTCCAGCGAGCCTGCCGAAGCTTGAGTCTTTTAGCAGTCCTTAAATATTCTAAGTTTTTGTGGTCTGTGAAGACCAGGACAGGATGGACTGCTCCTTCCAGAAGGTATCGCCACTCTTCTAGGGCGGACTTGATGGCTAAAAGTCCTCTGTCCCCCACATCGTAGTTCTTCTTGGGGGGGTCAGCTTCCATGAGAAGAAGGCAATAGGGTGCAATTGAGCTTTGGGCCCCTGTCTTTGGGATAAGACTGCCCCAACTGCAGTCTCAGAGGCATCCACTTCCAGAATGTATGGCAACTTGGAGTCGGTGTGCTTCAGAACAGGAGCTGAAGTGAACAATTTTTTCAGGGTTTGTAAGGCTGCTTGCACTTCTGTGGTCCGGGAATTTTGCTTAGTCAGTTGGGCTATAGGAGAGATAACTGCGGAAAATCCTCAGATAAATTTCCTATAAAAGTTGGCGAAGCCCACAAAGCGCTGCACCTCTTTCTTATCCGCTGGCCAGTCAATGATGGCGGAGACCTTCTGGGGATCCATGGTAGTGCCTGTAGTAGAGAAGTGGAAACCCAAGAAGGAGATATCTGCACATTCAAACGCACATTTTTCTGCCTTCGCATACAGGCCATGTTGCAGAAGGCGGCTAAGTACACATTTCAAGTGCTTACGATGTTCCTCTAGGGAGGGGGAGAAAATGAATGAGGATGTCATCTAGGTAGACCACTATGAATAAGTCAAGATAGTCCCTGAAAATATCATTGGCCAAGTGCTGGAATGTGGCTGGGGCATTACAGAGCCCGAAAGGCATGACCAAATATCCAAAATGGCCAAACCGAGTTCAAAAGGCCATTTTCCACTCATCTCCCTCCCGTATACGGATCAAATTGTAGGCCCCACAGAGATCTAATTTGGTGAATACCACTGCGGAGCCAAGGCATTGGAACAACTCAGGAACTAGAGGCAAAGGATACCGTGATTTTGTTAAGGTCCCGGTAGTCGATACACAGCCGGAGGGTATGGTCTTTCTTCTCGAAGAAAAAGATCCCGGCTCCTGCAGGGGACGTAGAGGACCAAATTAAGCCCTTTTGCAGGTTTTCCTCAAGGTTCGTTTTTAGAGCCACAAGCTCCACTTCTGAAAGAGGAAATATCCTACCGAAAGGGACCTCGGCTCCAGGCAACAGATCTATCAGGCAGTCGTATGGCCGATGTGGAGGTAGGGTGTCTGCCCCCTTCTTACTAAATTCATCCAGGAAATTGTGGTTTACTTCAGGGACAGCAAGATGGGTTTCCTGGTCCGGATCAGGCTTGAGGCAGAGCACGGTTGGTGAGGCCCTGTGGGGCAGCTGGAGGCAGTGAGTCATACAGTACGGGGACAGGAACTGAACCTCTCTGGTGTTCCAGTTAATGTGGGAGCTGTGGATTCGGAGCCATGGGAGGCCCAGGATGACTGGAAACAATGGAGATGCAATAGCGTCCAGCAGCAGGAATTCCCTATGGCCTTCGGCCGTCCGGGCAGGCAGAGGAAAGGTCTCATGGGTCAGGTGCCAGACTTGATGATTGACCCATCGGCCAATCGTATGACCATCAGATGTTCCTTAGCCTGAAGAGGTATCCAGTGCTGGGTGGCAAAGGAAATATCTATAAAACAACTACAAGCCCCCGAGTCCAGGATGGCGGGAACTTGAATATCCCCGTCGGGAGGCTGCAGGGAGAGGGAGAGAATAAGGTGAGACTTCAGGCTTGGCAGGGTTAGTGCTTCCCCTAGAGCTGGGGTTGAACACTTACTGGCCTTAGCAGGGCAGTTCCTTACTAGATGTCCTAAGCCCCCACAGCAAAAGCACAGATTGAGAGCCATGCGTCTCTGTCTTTCCTCAACAGAGAGAGATGGCCAAAGGAGCCAAATTTTCATTGGCTCAGGGTGGTCCTGTGGAGAGGAGGAGGAGGCTGTAGCGGCCGGGCTTAGTCCCGGATAACTGGGCACTCGGGGGAGCATCCAGGTGGGGTACAGGGACCCCGTGGCCCTCTCTGCCCTGCGTTCCTGCAGGCAGCGGTCGAAGTTTATTAAGGCATCCAGGGTGTGAGGTACCCCAACATGTGCCAGCTCATCCTTGAGCGGTTCGGACAGTCCCAGCCTGCATTGGTAGCAGAGAGCGGCATCATTCCAGACTGTGTCGGTGCTCCAGCGCCTGAACTCTGACATATATTCCTCAGCTGGGCGGCCACCTTGTTGGAGCGCATGGAGTGTCGCTTCTGCCATGGCGGCCTGATGGGGGTCCTTGTATAACTGGGCCAAGGCGTGGAGGAACCGATCAAGAGTGGTGGTCTCAGGGGCTTTCTGCTCCAACAGGTGGTGAGCCCAGGCCTGGGGTTCATCCGAAAGAAGAGAGATCACCAGGACCACTTTGGTGGCTTCCAATGAGAACGTGCAGGGCTGGAGAGGGAAGTACAACTCGCACGAGTTGCGGAAGGCCCGAAACTTCCTTCTCCAAGTGGGTATATCCCTCCTGTAAGTTGTTCACAGCTTGGGTTAAGCCAGCGAGTTGAGCACAGAGTTCCTCCATAGGAGAGGGCCCCGGCGCAATCTCAGACATGGCTGTCCGTTGCTGTCACCTACCTGGTGGATGAGTCTGGCTTATGCGGCGGGCAACCTCTCTTACGGCCCTGGTTCGAGAACCCCTGATAGTGCAGACAGGGAGCTCTGGAATCAAAATAAAAACTGCGCCACCCTAAAATGTGTAATATAATCAAACATACAAAAATGAATGATGCTATAAATATAAATAATTGTTGCAAAATTATGAAACCATCCAGCGCAGCCTTTAAAAGTGCTCGGTGCTCCACATAAAATGCAAAAGTGCTTTTCTTGGTGCTCAGTGCCAGCCTCCTCTCGTGGCCCTACTCACCAGACAAAGTGGACCCCCAGCTTTTCAGTCTGGGGGTCACAATAAGCTTGTTCCGGGTGATGGTCAGAAAAGAGATGAAAATAAGGCAATCCGAGACCCGATCCTATTGGGCTGCAGGCTGCAAGCTTCAACTCCTCCACACACAATGCTCAAAAAAGAGAAACATCCTCCATAGTGAAGTATTGTTTGTGTGATTTATTGCGCAATTAAAAGAATAACACTTACAGGAAAGACTGATGATCTCCCGCCTGACAGCAAATTCTATAGGGTAGGTGCGGCGTCTATCTCCGGCGTGCATTCCACCACGAACGGACGTGACGTCAGAGAGTACGGAAAGCCGGAAATGACGTCTAGCGCGTTTCGCTCTCCAATAACGAGCGTCATCACGGACAATTTCCCTAGCTGACCGCCTCCATTTTTTTTTTTTTATCTTAAATATTTTATTAAAGATTTACAATGATACAAAGATATCAACATCAGGAGTTCAAACTCCAGGGATTGTTATTTAGTGTGTTTGTTATGAAGTGATACCTCCTACAAAGAGAAAAAAC
>BLSH010385469.1:318016-347840 GCA_018402905.1 Glandirana rugosa | reverse complement strand
GCTTTTCTTTTCTGCATGACTTCTATCGAGTAGTCAGCAAAGATCAATAAGTCATGTCCTTCAAACGTTAGGGAGCGAGCTCTTCTGAAGGATTGCAGTATGGCCTGTTTGTCCGTATAATTGAGATAGCGGACGATGACTGCCCTGGGTTTAGAGCGTGATTCTGAAGGCTGGCCAATTCTGTGCGCTCTTTCCACAACACAGGGTGCCCGGAGTCCCAGCAGTTCAGGTATGATCACCGCACAGATTCTAGGAAGGTCCCTGGGGGGGTAAGATTCTGGGAGGCCAATAAAACGTAAGTTGTTTCTTCTGGCCCTGTTCTCCAGGTCAATGACCTTCTCCTGGAGCTCCTTTTGGGTGGTGGTTAACTTAGCCACAGCAGCAGCTAAAGCTGTAGTGTCATCCTCTACAGTAGAGATCCTGCTCTCAGCCTGATCTATTCTGGTAGCCTGCAGCTGCAGATTCGTGTGTAGCTGTTCTAGGCCTCTGTGTATGGCGGCATCTACTGCCTCAGTAATGATTGGCTGAATTAAGAGCACAACCGCCTGGGCAATGCTTGATGGAGAAGAGGGGTCTGCTGTGGTGGATCCTGCGGTGTTCTGCAGGGCTTGTATGCCCGTAGCATCCGTGCTCTGGGGAGGGGGGGCCGCTAGCTTAGCTGCATAAGAAACTACCTGCTGTCCGGCGGCCATGTTGGCTGCAGCGTGTGGCGTCTCTCCTCCCTGGGCTTGCTGAGCGGTGGACGATCGCGGCCCCGAACGCTCCACAAATCGATCCATCCGTGTCCTCGGGTGATCGGGGAGGCAGGGGTGGAGTGTCCCTCCCGGTAAAAGCCGCCTTAATAGCCGATTTCTGTGTCGGGGGGAGCGGAGCTGGGTCTTCTCAGCTCCTCTCCATGCAGCGCCGGAACCGGAAGTGAGCCTCCATTTTAACATCTAGAGGATCAACACCTCCCGCCAGCCGCACCAATCACAATATGCCACGTCACCTTGGAAACCACAATGGGACCACACTCGCGACGTAACAAATGCCCCCTAGTGGTGGATTCCATAAATTACACCCCTTTGCCATTAGCCGCTGAGACATGAATATTACCATATCACTTCCAATTACGGCGGGAGATCTCCTAAAATCAAATATTACAAATTTATATAGTCACATGAATTAAATAAATGTATATCTCCCTTTCCTATTCAGTAAATGTATAAACACATAAAGGTTAATAAAATAAATTAAAATTATATAAAAAAATTATATAAAAAAATTATATAAAAAAAACATATAAAAAAAACACATTTATTGTCAATAAAATTTGAAAGAAACTGTTAAAATATTTTAAAAATAAATAAAAATATTAGTGAGATTACCAAAATTGTAAATGAAAAAGGAGAAAGATGACCTGGTTTAATATATGAATGTTAAACTAATTATTAACCCCATTATACCCGGACCCAATGTTATGGGTCCATATATTGGGGCCTTACCAATTGGATAAAAAACAATTGATATCAAGCTCTATATTGAGTCCCAGTGGATCCATTGTGCCCAGTCTTTGGATCCACTGGGTCTCATTCTGAGAGATAGCCCTGGTGAGGTTGGTCCCTCTCCAGTGTTTCTCAACCCTGTCTATCCCACAAAATGACAATTGTCTGGGGTCCCTATCATGTACCAACCTAAAATGATTGGATAGGCTATGGTGTCTATAGCCCTTCCTAATGTTGTTGACGTGTTCCCTAAATCTCACTTGTAATTTCTGAGTGGTACGTCCCACGTACTGAAGGCCACACGTACATGTCAACAAATACGTGACATGACTAGTGTCACATGTGATAAATTTATTAATCTTATAAGTTTTCCCCTCAGTTGTGGACTCAAATGTAGTAGCTTTGCGTTTCCTAGTTGCCGAAGTCTTGCATATCGTGCACCTTCCACAACTATAAAACCCAACTGTGTCCAGAAAGGTGCAGGTCTTTTTGGGGGGGTCAACCACATTGTGTGCTAATCTTACCCGTAGCGAAGGAGGCTTTGTGTATATAAACCGGGGCTTTTTTGGGAGGATCTTCTGGAGATCAGCATCCCTAAGCAACATGTGCCAGTGTTGTTTTATAATCCCTTCAAGTTGCCTGTGTTCCTTGGTGTATTTAGTCATAAAGGCTACTCCATAATCGCCCTCTTTTCTTACCCTTGGCTGAAAGAGATCATATCTTTTTTGACCCCTAATTTGATCTTTTAGCCTTAAGAGATGGTCTCTTTCATACCCTTTTTCCACAAACCTTTCCACAATCGTATATTCTTCAAAATCGCTAATGGAATCACAATTTCGCCTTATTCTAAGCAATTGGCCCCTGGGGATATTGCTCAACCACTTAGGGTGGTGGCAGCTCCCCATGGGTATATAGCCATTGCGGTCAACCTCTTTGAAAAAGGTGCGTGTGTTCAACTGATTGCCATTTTTAAAAATATGAAGATCCAAAAAATGAATAGACTCACTGTTGATGACCTCAGTAAAGGAGATACCAAAAGGGTTCCTTCCCATCTCCCCAATAAAGTCAGCCAATGAGTCCACAGAACCCTCCCAAACTATAAAAATGTCATCGATAAACCTCTTGATTAGTTTTAATTGGGGGGTGGATCTTCCAAAAAAGCATCTTTTTCCCACCAGCTCATGAAAATGTTTGCCACCGAAGGTGCGTACTTTGCCCCATGGCAACCCCTTTTTTCTGTCTGTAAAATTTCTTATTATGCCAGAAATAATTCTGGCCCATTGCCTATTCCAACAATAATAACAAAAACTCAATTTGCTCCTCCTTCAGGTCGGTGCTCTCAAGCGCCCACCTAACCGCACTAAGTGCATCACTTTGTTTAATGTTAGTATAGAGCGAATTGACATCCACACTTGCTAATAAATAGTTATCATTAATTTCAATCATTTTTAGGATTCCAAGTAGGTCCTTACTGTCTTTGAGGTAAGATGGATACCCCATCGTTAGTGGTTGAAGGAAAGAGTCTATATACTCTCCAGATCTGGAGAATAGTGACTCCACCCCACTAACGATTGGTCTTCCTGGTGGTTTCTGGGGATCCTTATGCATTTTGGGGAGCTGGTAGATGACCGGTATTTTTGGTGCATCCGGAACAATATAATGAGCCTCCCTTTTATTTGAAATGCCAACTTTCTGTGCACCCTTGATCAATTTAATACGTTGTTTTTTATATGAAGCCGTGGGATCACGTTTAAGTTCCTCATACGTTTCTTTATCTTCCACAAATCTATTTAATTCATCCAGGTAATCTTTCTTGTTCAAAATGACTAACCTCCCCCCTTATCGGCAGCCCTAATAACCACCTCCTTCCTATGTTCTAATTCAGATATGCCTTTTTCAATGTCCCTTCTCTGTCTGCTGGGTTTAATCGTTATAGCTTTTAAGTCCTGCTCTACCAGTTTTTTAAAACTCTCAACCAAATGGTTCTGGGCCACCTTTGGATTGAAGGTTGAGTTGTTTCTCAGCTCAGTGTGTTGGAAGGTGGTAGCCAAGTGGTCCTTAACCCCCTTCCCCTTTAGAAAAAACTTTTTTAAATTAATCTTTCTAATAAATTTCTGTAAATAGATGAATGCACCGAACGTATTCAGATGTACGTCTGGGGCATATTTTAAACCTAGGGATAGTACCTTTAACTCCTCTTTTGAAAAAACTACTTCACTCAGATTGAAGATACCAGCGGTTAGGTCTCCCTCTTTCTTTTTCCCTTTCCCCCCTCTACATCCTCTGGAGCACAGGGGAGCACGAGGGCTGGACAAGTCTCTGATGTCTGATAGAAATCTGCTCGAGCTCGTGCAGGCTGAAGAATAGTGGTGCAGGCCGGGTCGGTAACTGGCTGGCTGAGAAGTGCAGAGGGATCAGGCAAATGGGTAGTCGGGTGCAAGCTGGGTCAGCAATGTGCAGACAGATGAAGTACAAAGGGATCAGGCAGAAGAGTGGTCATAAACAAGCAGAGGTCAGGGCAGGCTGATAACAACAAAGTCCAAAGGGGTAGGCGGGGTCACAGGTACAGAAAGTCTCTCCGGAATAAAAGCTGGGGGGTCACAGGAACGCTGTAGACTGCACAGCATCAGCTGCGTGGTATTGTCTGCCTAAATAGGCCGTTTGGCGCAAATGGCTGTTCCAGATGTCTGTGCGCATTCACGCGCACCTGTGCGGGCCGTGCACATGTGCGCGCGAATGCGCACAGACATCTGGAACAGCCATTTTCCTAACATTCCTTCTCGACTATGGCATAATTATTTTCATGCCGGTTTAGTTTCCGGCTTAGGCATACAACCAGGTGCTCCTCCCCATCCCTGATCTGGGACAGTACAGCCCCTAGACCCACATCAGAGGTGTCGGTCTGCACCACAAAGTCATTGGTAAAGTCTGGGGTCACCAGCACCAGTTGTACACATAGGGCTTGTTTCAACTTCTGAAATGCCTTCTCGGCTTCGGGGTTCCACTTCGCCATGACCGGCCCCCTACCCTTTATCAGGTCCATCAGTGGGACGGCAATGGTGGCAAAGTTGGGTATGAAGCACCTA
The DNA here is from genome assembly GCA_018402905.1 of Glandirana rugosa. Classification (NCBI taxonomy): domain Eukaryota; kingdom Metazoa; phylum Chordata; class Amphibia; order Anura; family Ranidae; genus Glandirana; species Glandirana rugosa. The sequence continues at coordinate 343,270 of BLSH010385469.1, read as the reverse complement.
TAGTACCCCGTAATCTCCAGGAACACTCGTTTGTACCTGCTTTTTAGTTAGAGGTTGGGGCCATTTCTGGATTGCCTCCAGTTTGTTAGTTTGTGTTTTCTGAGTGCCTGACCGATCATGTGGCCAAGGTATTTGGCCTCCCCTAGATTGATGGCACACTTTTTTGGGCTGGCAGTGAGACCCGCTTTCCTTAGGGAATCTATCACTGCTTGCACTCGGGGTAGATGCGATTCTCAATCTGGGCTGCGGATGAGCACATCATTCAAGTAGGCTGCTGCGCAGGTGCGGTGCGGACTTAGGGTTTTATCCATCATTCTTTGGAATGATGCAGGGGCATGGTGTAACCCAAATGGCATCTGCTTGTATTGAAATGACCCTTCAGGGGTCAAAAAGGCCATCTTCTCTTTTGCTGTCTCTGTTAGTGGTATCTGCCAATAGCCCTTGGTAAGGTCTAGGGTTGTTATGTACCGGACACCCCCCAATCAGTCTATAAGTTTGTCAACGCAAGGCATCAGGTATGCATCAAACTTGGACACGCTATTTAACTTTCTAAAGCCATTACAAAACCTTATAGTGCCATCGAGCTTCGGAACCAGTATTATGGGGCTCGACCAGTCACTGTGTAACTCCGCTATCATGTCCAATTCTAACATGGTTTTGATTTCCTTTGCCACTGCCTCTTGTCTAGTCTTAGGGATTCTATAGAGCTTCACATTTATGCGAACACCTGGTTCTGTGATTATGTCATGCTTGATCACTGAGGACAGTCCAGGTAAAGGGGAGAAAAAGTTTTTATTTTTACTCACAAATTCCTTAACGTCATTTTGTTGCATTACAGACAAGGACTCGATTATGGGGACATCCGAGGTCATTGGTACCCTGTCCTTTTCAGAAGGGGAGACGGTCAGTAAACTCTCTGTCCTCCCATGGTTTTAAGGGATTAACATGGTAAATTTGCTCCAGTTTTCTCTTCCCTGGCTGGTAAACTTTGTATTTTACCTCCCCTACTCTTTCTCTAACCTCAAAGGGACCCTGCCACTTGGCCAGGAATTTACTTTCCAGAGTGGGGACTAGCACCAGCACACTATCCCCAGGGTTGAAAGTTTGGGTCTTGGCACCCCAATTATAAACCCTCCTCTGAGCTTCCTGGGCTTGCTCATGTTCGCATACAAGACAGCTGCAATTCGATCCTGCATCGAGGAGACATGCTCAATGACACTTCTATATGGGGTGCCCCCCCCTTCCCATGTTTCTTTGTCGACATCTAGCAGCCCCCGGGGATGTCTACCATACAAGAGTTCAAACAGGGAATTACCTGTAGATGCCTGCAAAACCTCTTGTATGGCAAACGTGAGATATGGTAGCAGAAAATCCCAATTTTTTCCATCTTTGTAGACCACCGTTTTTAACATACTTTTGAGGGGTTTTAAAAATTTTAAATCTTTCCACAAGTCCATTCATTTGGGGTGGTAGACAGAGGTACAGAGATGGGAAATTTTGTACAATTTACACATTTCCTTAGTAACCTTGGATCTAAACGGGGTGCCCTGGTCCATCAAGAACTCTTTTGGGATCCCTACGCGACTAAACACCTGGACCAATTCCTTGGCGATCGTCTTATCGGATGTATTCCGCAAGGGTATGGCTTTAGGGTAGGGTGTCACGTAGTCCAGTATTACCAAAATGTGTTGGTGTCTCCTGGCAGGCTTTACTACTGGCCCCACCAGATCCCTGCCAATTCTCTTGAATGGCACTTCAATTATGGGTAGGGGAGCAAGCGGACTGCGGAAATGGGGTGACGGTGCAGACATTTGACACTCGGGGCATGACTCACAGTGCTCTCTGACATCTGCATACATCTCTGGGTTATCCTCTCCCTGGTCATCTCCATACCCAGATGTCCCCCACATTATGTGACCATGGGCCAAGTCTAGCACCATTCTTCGGAAGGGTTTGGGAACCACAAGCTGTTCTACCTCATCTTCACCATGTTTTACCACCTGATACAGCAGATTGTTTTTAAGAGCCATGTAGGGGAAATACAACCCCCAATTAAGATCCACAGGTTCCCCATCTATCATATTAACATTCTCTCTGGTTCTAGGGAGGGTGACATCTCATAATTGCTCTGTACAAAAATCCTCCCTCCTAACCTCTAAGTCAGGGGTCACATTTTATCCACTCTCACTATTAGAGTCAGAGAGGTTCTCTGGTTCATTAACCTCCAGCTGAGAGCTGCCTTCCAGCTCCTCTGGCTCCCCAGCCATTACAGGAAAAGGAATAGGGTCTCCTCCCCCCTCGGTCCTGCCAACAGTCTCCTCTTCAATTTGGCAAAAAGGTTCTGGTGAGAGTTCCCATGCTTCCCCAGCAGGGGGAGCTCTATCCTCCAGACTCTCTGTGCCTTCCCATAACCTCCAAAAATGGGGAAAATCCCTCCCCACCAAGATCTCATGATGCAGGGAAGACACTAACCCCCCTGAATGTGTCACGCTGCCCCAAGGAGTGACAATCTCAACCACCACAGTCTGGTAGTCCCGAGTGTCCCCATGGATGCAAATGACCCCAATTGTGCTAGGGTGTAATTTTGCAGGGTTCACACACTTGCTGTTGATTAAAGTCATAACACTACCCGAATCAAGCAGTGCAATGACTGGTTTCCCATCAACAGAAATCACACACATTTTTTTCCATGTGACTCTGACGCGATGCAGTGTATGCGACCTGTGCAAACAGAGACATGCGTATTTTCATATAAACATTATCACACTGCATTGGTTCATCATTTAGAGGATAATTGGCAGCAATATGTCCCAATGCATGACATTGGTAGCACTGTATGTGCTCTACACCCTGTCCTCTCAAGGGTCCCCAAGACCTTCCTGGCTTCTTTGGCCAGTCTCCAGGTCTAGGGCCCATAGTCTCCTTAGCTGTAGCAGTCTTAACAAACTTCCCCAAGCCCTTGAATCCTGGAATAGTCATACTGGGTCCGCCAGGCAATCTTTCACCCCTAGATACATTGGAGTGGGGCACAGACGGGTACCACAAATCCCCAACAGCCCTGTATCTCTCCACAAGGTCCACCAGTTGGTTTGCCATTTTGAGGTCTCCATGGCTGGCCCACTTCCGCAAAGTCGCGGAGAGCGCACGCAGATACCAATCCATGACCACACGCTCCGCGATCTGAGGGCCTGACAAAGTCTCTGGCTGTAACCACTTTCTTGTGAGATGGATCAAGTCAAACATTTGGGGGCAGGGTGGCTGGTCCTTTTGGTAGGTCCACTGATGAACCTGTTGGGCCCGGACCACGATGGTGACACCCAAGCGTGTGAGTATCTCAGTTTTTTAGCGACTCATAGGCCTGGGCCTTATTGGGTTTGAAATCAAAATAGGCCTTTTGGGGCTCACCTGTCAGAAAAGGTTCTAACAGTTCCGACCATTGTTCTTTTGGCCATCCTTCGCGACTCGTTCAAATGTCGTGAGGTACACATCTACATCATCCGCAGGTGCCATTTTCTGCAAGTGGTAAGAGGCGCGTACCAATTTTGTTTCCACTGCCACGGGAGGTGCGGGCCCCTTCTTTAACTCCAGCAGGGCTTCCGCAAACTGTCGGTTTATCTCCTGTTGTGCTGGGATAGACTGGTGAGTTGACTCCCGCTGAGCTGCCTGTTGTGCTGCGATAGCCTGGCGAGTCTCCTCCCTCTGAGCTGCAGAGGCCTCTGCAACCTGGCGGTTGGTTTCGCGTTGAGCCCCATTGGCTTGCAGCAGGGCCTTCTACATTTCTTGCATTTTGGAAAGTTGCCCACTGAATCCAGCATGTGTGGGAGATTAGCTCGCATGGATCACCTTTCCTGGGAAGAAGGGAGCTTAAAGGCAAACTTTCTTAAAACCTGGCGGGTTGCCAGTTTTATTTGGTAATAAAACAAACAAAATAGCAAAACAAAACTTTGCCATCTGGCGCTAAACTATTACAGAGCAGGATACCTCTCAATATGATGTCGGGCTTATCCCTGACACCTCCTAACAAAACAAATGCAAACCTTTTCTCTTGCAGTACTTAGAGCAATCAAGTCTCAAGGTGTAGCTCTCTCAGTGTAGTTCTACTGAGTCCCAGGCCAGAGCACAACTGAGATCTTTTCCTTGTCATTAATGCAGCTGAAGAGGGACGGACTCTCACTAGTCCATTCCAAGTGAATGCATGCAAGGCGACAAATATCGCCCATCCATTATCACACCTTGCATAACGTCACAATATATAGTAATGAGTACAGAAAAAAAAAGAAGGAAGTAAAATAGAGAAAGAAATGACCACGAAAAGAAAAGAAAAGAAAAGGAAATCAAGAAGATACTGAAGATGAAAGTACAAATGCAGCTGCATGAAGGACACTTACTTTGTTCACAGAGTCATCAGTACTGGCTGATGGAGATCTGCCATATGGGATAAGGATATTATTGTCCCCTCTTAAATATGTAGCGACTCCTCCCTCTTATCAGATCATGCCACAAGACGGGGGGACAGGGGGATGGGGGATAAGGGAGGGAAGGCACCAAAAGAGTAGCACTCTGAATAGGAACAGGTGGCTGAGTGTTCAACTATTGCCCATGTGATCATAATCCCCCGGCCTGTTTGCCAGTGGTTTGTCTGCGCTCGAAGTTGCTCAATGATGTCATCACCAGTGGACAAAGGCCACCGACACTAGAGTTGCCTGCGTCAAGCAACGCAGGGTTTGCGGGGTCAACACCACATCTATCACCATCTGGCATGGATGCAGCATGGAAGACCATCGCCTCCCAATTGGTTGCATGCTATGGCTTCATACAAGGGAAAAGACTTGACTCTGGACTGTGAAACAGGCGACACCTTGGTTATTAATGCCACAAATGTTTCTTTTACTATGAATTTTATCTGTACTTAGATTAATGATTGTTTTATAATTTAATAATGTAAACTTTGAAGACTCACCCCAACTTTTTATCCTGATGAAATGGATTTAGGCTGGTGAAATCAGTTACTGAAATACTCATCCTTCCAGTAATACTATATGATAAAAATGTATGGTCTGGCAAGATTTGCATGTCTATTATGATACGCTGAATGCGTTATTGTACTGTTGTGAACTATTAATATTCAGGCCAGGGCACACAGTGAGTTTCTGAAGCTTTAAAAGTCCCATTGCTGTGAAGATTTAATGGATTACAGCTTTTTATAGTTAAAAAAAATGATATTTTTATAAATTACATACATAGTTTGTAGACTCTATAACTTTCTCACAAACCAATTAATATACAGTTAATGGGATTTTTTTGTTAACAAAGGCATGTAGCAGAATACAATTTGACCTAAATTCATAAAGAAATTGTATTTTTTTATTGGAAAAAAAATAAAATTTTCACTATTCAAGGAAATATTAGTTTATATAATAAAAATAAAACACTCAGCGGTGATCAAATACTAGGAAAAGAAAGCTCTATCTGTGTGAAAAAATGATATAAATTTAATTTTTCGTACAGTGTTGCATGAACCCGCAATTGCCAGTTAAAGTAGCACAGTGCTGAATAGGAAAAAATGCCCTGGTCATGAAGGGGGGTAAAACCTTCTGGAGGTCAAATGGTTAAATGATTATATCTGTATATACAATTAACTCTGAGATATCTAACACATTCTAAAGTTTGATTTTTAGGTAGAGCTAGCCTTTAAAATAATGGCAGTTTTTCAAAAGAAATGAGGATTCTATTTAAGTACCCAAATGCCTTGTTGATTGCTCAATACTTTTCAAAGTTATCATTGTATCTATAGGTCAATGACCTACAGATTGACTGTGACCTACGTACAAAAAATATGCTTGCATTTTATTAAAGCGCCTGGTCTGAATGATAAAGGTCAGCACATTTGCATTTCTCACTTTTTGACTCAGATACATTGCTTTGTTTGCCTGTCACTAAAGGGACGTTTTAGTCAAATTTCTACTCTATTGATATCACTACCTAAAAGGAACAAATGACAGAAGCAAGAGGCTGAGTGATGTTAGTGCATGTTTTACTGCACTCTGCATCCTAAGAGAAGACTTTCTGGTAACTAAATCAATACTACAAGCATGTCTTATAACACAACAATTTTTTCTCATGCTGTTACAGTAATGATTCACACTCTCAGTGCAGCAGATATAATAATCACTACTCAAGTCTTGTTGTTCAATCATCTGTGACGGGTTTCATATATTTCAAGCTCCAGCACTGGCAATAATTTTACAACACCCTGTTTGTAACATTTGCCTCCTTTTAAAAATAGAAATGTAATGAATAGAAGCTTCTGGTCTAACACTGAATTAAACTGAACTGTATTCCTTCTTAAAAGTCCAGGTAACATAAAAATAGTATAATATGCTAATTGCTAAAGTTAACCAGAATAATACGTGGAAGGCCTTATCATCTTATACAGGGCTATAGCCTCTATTTTTTAAAAAAAATAGAAATAGATATATTTCCTCATGTACCCTAAAAAATAGAAAAACATGAGGAAATGGGGATATTTAAAGTGCCTAAAACAGCAGAAAAAGGAACAATTACAAAAAAAAGTATTTGCTATTGTATTAAAACATTATTTTATCCATAAAAACACAAATTGAAAGCTGCAAATTCCAATGTTTAATATATCCAGTGAAAATAGCATGCAGATGTATCTATATGATCAACGTGTTTCGCCTATACAAAGGCTCCTTCAGGATCTCCTTATTAATTAGTAATGAATCAAAGGTGCAGCCAAACAAGAATATGCATGGGCCTTCTATTCTCTATTGGATGATGTATGTTGTGTCCACTGTGACCTGGTCATATCCATTTTTATACCTATATAATATTGATGTCTAATATCATATGTATCTAGAGTAGAAACGCCAGCCAGATAGACAAACTGACAAAATACAGAATCCAATGGAGGGAGAGTATCAATCACTACCAAACACATCAACCGGTATATCCATTGAAAAGGACTTGAAAATGTCAGCAGACCGGTGTAGGAAAAGCTGCACAATGGTAGCAACCATTGTCAATTACTAAAATGAATATATGCAAATATAAAAATGTTAGAAAAATAAAGTTATCTGACCTTGTGTTTTATTTTGTATAACCTGTGCTATTAGCCATTTAAGAATAAAGAAGGCATACTAATGGCAGTTTGTGGAGTGGTGGAAGTGAGTTCTACAGACAGTTCGCTGACATCCGCCACCATCTGCTAAAAATAGATAGATGGGAGATCCATTCCCCACCCGTCTGGTGGATCAGATTGGATGACAATCAGATCGAAATAGACAGGTGGTCAATTTACATTCAAAAGCCCCATAGAGAGCAGCGTTCTGTGTCCATGTCCGCCCGGCATCAGAGGAGCGGCCATGGACATGTCATCTGTTTGCTCAGCAGTAATCATGGGAGAGATCCCCCACTGAGCAAGTAGATTCTGCTGACAGGTCTGCCCCATGTGAAAGGGGCCTTAGGGGTGTGCGGGGTGCTAAGGTCACCTGCTGTGGTGTACAATGGTGTGCTGGAGAGATATAGAGGTGTGGATGTGTGTGTGGGGGGGTGGGGTGGGTGCAGAGGTGTGGGGTGCAGAAATGTGCAGCAGAGTGGATAGATGTGCTGGGGGGGTGTTGAGGGGTGCTGAGGAATGCAGAGGTGTATGTGTGGGGGGGGTGCGGAGGGGTGCTGGGGGTTACAATGGCTTGCTGTGCTTATGGAGGCATACCAAGGGCTAAAGAGGATTCTAGTAGGTGCAGAGCTGTGTGGGGGTGCAGAGGTGTGTTGGGGAGGTACGGAGGATTCCCGGAACTGCAATGGTATGTGTAGGAGGTGCAGCGATGTGCAAGGGGGTACAGAAGTGTGCTGGGGGTACGGAAGTGTGCTAGGGGTACAGGTGTTATTTTGGAGGTTCAGAGATGTGCAGGGGGTAAAGAGGTGGGCTGAGGGGTACGGAGGAATTGGGGGGTGTAGAGATGTGCAAAGGGGTATGGCATTAGATGGTTCTTGTAGATCCATGTCCATTTTAAATGGCCCACCCCTATATAAGATACATTCTCCCCCTACAATGGCTGGCTGAACACATAAAAAAAAGTGTACCTGGATTTTTTTGGAAAGGTAGGCAACCATGCAGGAAGGGGTCCCGCTGCAGAACACGTGAAAGGGTCCTGCTGTGGGACCACAACTGTCACGTACCTGACGGTGGAGTCTGTCTTGTGCAGGGAACAACCGCTCTTGCGCACCCGATTCGAGGACCCCTGGTAGTGGGGACAGAGGCCCAAGAGTGCGGGATGGCACGAGGGCTGGAGGATCACCGATGATGTAGTGAAGCTCCAGGAGGCGTGCAGGTAGATGGATGGTCGTTCAGGCAGGGTCGGCAACGGGCAGGCAAGACGGTACAAAGGATCAGGCAAAAGAGTAGTCAGAGTCCAAGCAAGGTTCGATACACGGGCGGGCAGCAAAGGTACACAGGAGCAGACAATCGGATGGTCAAGGGTAGCCGGGGTCGGAGCAGGAGGCAGACAACAGGTCGGGACAAGCCGGGTCAAACAGGAGGCAGAACAACGCAGGAACAGGTATCAGAGGCTGGGGCTCACAGGTCGGGAACGCTGTAGAACGAGCAGCACTTGTCTCCAGGGCCTCCAGGTTTAAATAGGCCCGTTTGGCGCCGTTTCCAGCGCGTGCGCGCGCACGGGGGCGCGCGCAGGCGCGCGTGAACGCGCACGGGGGCGCGTGCAGGCGCGCGTGAACGCGCACGGGAGCGCGCGCCACCGCGGAAAACGTCCAGAACAGCAGATTTTGTTCCTTTTTCCTAACAACAACAAAGGGCCCTTCAATGAGAGTAAAGGGCCTGGATCAGAGGCAAGGGCCCTGGGATGGGCCTTTCATGGTTTCTTGCATCGGGGCCTCCGAAGGTTCTAATTATGCTTCTGTATTGGGTTCAAATGTTTTTGATATCAATCCCATTTTTTCCCCGAACATAGTCCAGACATCAGTCTTTTCTGTATTTCCAAGCCCTGATATCAGGAAGATCGAGTAAATAGCCATGCCCAAATATGTGTATGTGTGCACAGTGCAGTGAAGCGGTAAAGTGCAGTGAAGCACTGCATAGAATCAGTGCCAACCAAGTGTGTTGGTGTGTGCATTTGCATTAGCTTCAGTGACTTGCATCATGATAATCCTGTGTTTTGATCCAGCTTGCTTCTCACTTTGCTTAATTATGATCTCCCGTTGCTGACCTTGGCTTATGTTCTGACTCTTTCTGCTACTTTTGTACTTATTCTGCCTTTTGTTATCAACCCTGACCTGACTTTTGACCCTGCTTCTTCCTTCTGAATTTGAACCACTTCAACCTAGTTGTAGCTGACCCTGCCCCGTTTTCACTTCAGCTTGGCATCTGCGAGTCCCTGTTCTTTATCTGTGTGACAGAATTCTGCACAGGTTCTAGCATCCATAGCATTCCAACAGTATCCAGACCATCATCTGACCACCCACAGTGTCAGAACCTACCTTAAGCATGCATGTGACTCTTCATTCTGCTACACCCTGTCACCAACACCCAGTGCACAGAATACAATGGTCAGGCGTACATAGGCACAGACCGCAGGGGTCAGGAGAGTGTAATGCGCAGGTCAGTAGACAGACTGCAACAAAAAAAACCTGCCTCCCCAAGCCAAAATCCCTCCCTCCAGTATAGATCCCCATCTCACTAGTACAGATTCCCTCCCATGGCACAGCCCCCCCCCCCCCCAGTACAACTCTCCTCCTAGTATGGCTCACCCCCAGTACAGCTCTCCCCTCTCTAGTACAGCCCTCCCCCAATACAGCCATCTCTTCTACCATACAGCCTCCCTCAGTACAGCTTCCCACTCAGTACAGCTCCATGGTCCATGTTCAGGAGATATTTACAGTACCTTATTATAGGCTAACCTATAGGTAAAATTCATGCATGGGAGTTCACTCCCACTTTAAAGTAATAGTGAACTCTCATTGATTAGCTGTCATTAGTTTTCTAAATGTGTATTTACAGAATTGCTCTGCTTCTTACTGTATTTGTAAAAATAGATCTTCCCCTGCTTGTTCCTGGTGGCAGGTAAAGATCAGGAGGAGGATCATAGAGCAATCTGATGACCTTTGCTATGTACTTCATTATCAGGATGCCTGTACCAGCTTCCCCTGCCAGCACAGCACTGATAAGCACATAATACACCTCACTAAAGTGTTTTAAGCATTATTAGAATTCATTATTTTTACAACAAGAAAAAGTCTTGCCTGTTCACTAAAAGAGGAGCATGTGCAGAGCAGGTGGCAATGGGAAATCCATAGGATCCAATGTGGGGACACAGACCACAGAGAACTGCACGTAAACAGCAGGATCAACCAGGTTTTTATTACTCTATATTAAATGAGTGTGATAACGTTTTAGGCAATATGTTCATGTATCCTACTCTCTTACAAATGCTACTTACCTGAGTTTGATGGATGTTAAATATGTGTTACATCTGTAAGTCCAACCATTAAGACTTTTCAACAATTCCAGGAGGAATACCATATCCTGTCTACCCCCTACTTTAGTTACCTGCAACTGCAGCATGCAGCTAGGAGTGACTAATTTTAAACTTGCCCCCACCACTCTAGAAAAGCACCTCCCTCAACCTACTAAATTGATTTCCTATTATTATGCTACCCTACTCTCAGCCAATCCCCTACAAAACCATAGGGCCAAGGAAAGATGGAGAACCATCTTTCCAGCAGATGATCAGTGTGAATGGTTTTAATCTGAAACTCACTAATCCCAATGCACACATTATTGTAGAAATGGCTGTGCATCAAAGTGGGTGCTGTAGTGACCAAAGGCTGGAAAAAATGTCACAGCACACCAATGATCTCCAGAGTGGGTCCAAAGTTTTTAATCAGCGATCACATTGTCACAGCAGATTTCAATGTTTCGGAACCTCGCAGGACCCCTTCATCAGACATGTGACCTCACATGCCTGATGAAGGGGTCCTGCGAGGCTTTGAAACATTGCAATCTTCTCTAACAATATGCTCTCTGATTAAAAACTTTGAACTCACTCTGGAAATCCTTGGTGTGCTGGTGTCACGCACCTGCTGGTGAAGTCTGGCTTGTGCAGGGAACAACCACTCTTGCACACCTGATTCAGGGACCCCTGGTAGAGCAGACAGGAGGTCCAAGAGTGCAGGATGGCACGAGGGCTGGATCGACACTGATGATGGTGTGAGATCTCAGGTAGTCATGCAGATCAGAAGAATGGTGGTACAGTCTGGGTCGGCAACTGGCTGGCGATGCGGTACAAGGGATCAGGCAGAAGAATGGTCAAGTCCAACAAAGTTCATAACCGGGCTGGCAGCAGAAGTACAAAGGGGTCAGACAATCGGATGGTCAAGGATAACCAGGGTCGGTGCAGGCAGATAACAGCAGGTTAGGTAAAGCCGGGTCTAAACAGGAAACAGGAAGGCTCACAGGAACTGGATAACAGGAACAGAGCTGGGGCTCAAGGGTACTCAAATGCTGTAGAACGGACAGCACCGGATTCAGGACATTGAGGGTTTAAATAGCGCCGCTTGGCGCCGTTTCCAGCGCGTGTGCGCGCAAGTCCATAGAAAGTATAGATTTTTCCCTAACAATGACCCTTCCCAAGGGGCAGCCTCCGGATGCCCAACTTGGCCACTTTGGCAGGATTGCTGTATTTGAATGCTTGAATACATTCATCCGCATGAAGGTTGGTTTCGGGCTCCCAGGAGCTCTACTCGGGACAGCATCCCTTCCATTTCACAAGATACTGGATCCTGCCACCCCTCTTCCTGCTGTCCAGTACTGACTAGACTTCGAATTCCTCTTCCCCATCAATCACAACAGAAGGAGGAGCAATTGCTCTACCAAGGAAAGGATCCGGGGTCACTATCTTCAGCAAGGTGACATGGAATACTGGATGTATCCGCAAGGATGAAGGAAGCCCGAGTTCGTATGAGACCTGGTTGTTCCTTCTCTTCACAAGAAAGGGGCCGATAAATCTCGGGCCCAGCTTCTTGGACGGGCAAGCCAATCTTAAATTTTTTGTGGATAGCCAAACCTGGTTGCCCGGCTGGAGATCCAGATCACCGTGCTTCTTCTTATCAAAAATGGCTTTGCTCAGTTCTTGCGTTTTCAAGCGTCTCCTGCAGTAGTTTCCAATTTGTATTGAAGAATTGTGTAGTCTCATGTACCACTGGTACCACAGTTTCACTTGACAAACTAGGGAGCACTGTGGGGTGGAAGCCATAGTTGGACCAGAATGGCGACTGTTTAGTTACGGAGTGGATAGAGTTATTGTAGGCAAATTCTGCCAATGGTAACAGCGTGCACCAGTCGTTCTGTGAATAGGATGAGAAGCAGCGGAGATACTGCTCCAGGGTCTGATTTGTCCTCTCAGTTTGGCCGTTAGTTTGCGGATGATAGGCCGAGGAGAATGAGAGGTCAATTTCCAGAGAAGAACAGAGGACTCTCCAGAATCGTGATGTAAATTGGACTGCCCAATCAGACACTGTTGTCAGGAATGCCATGTAACCGAACAATTTGAAGATTTCTGCAGTCTCTCTTGCAGTAGGGGTGCCCTTCATTGCGTAAAAATGTGCCATCTTGGTTAGCCGGTCTACAACTACAAAGATTGTGGTGTACCTATTGGCTGGAGGCAGTTCCATAGATATCTTGGACCATGGCTGTATAGGAAGTGGTTTCAACAACCCCCAAGCCTTGGTTTTGTCCATCTTGTTCCTGGCACAGACAGAACAAGAACGAACATAAGCCTGACAGTCCTCACCAAGTAATGGCCTCCAGAAAGAGTGAAGCACAAGTTCGGTGGTCTTCCGTGGGCCAAAGTGCCCAGCTAACTTGCAATTGTGACAAAGTTTCAGGATAGCGGGGCGCTGTTCCTTTGGCACGAAGATTTGGTTATTGTGCCACCAGAGACCGTCTTTCCAAGTCAGCCCTTGATTAGGTAATCCAGAAGAGCAGGCAGAAGTTCTCCAAATCAGAGAAAGCTGATCATCTTGGGAAAGCAAAAAATTCCTAGGCTGGAGGATGGTGTCTGGAGAGGCAGATGTTCCGGGTTCAGAGAACATACGGGATAGGGCGTCAGGCTTGACATTCTTCGACCTAGACCTGTACGTGAGGTGAAATTGAAATCTGGAGGAGAAGAGTGCCCAGCGGACCTGACGAGGTTTAAGTCTTTTGGCAGTCCTGAGATACTCCAAATTTTTATGATCTGTATAGATCTGGATCGGGTGCTGGGCTCCCTCGAGCAGATAGTGCCACTCCTCAAGTGCTGCTTTAATGGCAAGCAACTCCCTGTCCCCCACATCGTAATTCTTCTCCGGGGCAAAAGTTTACGGGAGAAGAATGCTACGGGGTGAAGAAGAGCCTTTGCTGCTTGTCTCTGGAAGAGCACGGCTCCAGCGGCCGTCTCGGAGGTGTCTACCTCCAGGATGTAGGGCAGGGTTGCATCTGGGTGATTGAGGATAGGCGCTGAGGTAAAAATTGGAAAATGCCACAAAGCGTTGGACCCTTTTTTTATCCACTGGTGCTGGCCATTCCAGTATACTTGAGACCTTCTGCGGGTCCATCGTAACACCGGTAACGGAAAGAATCAGCCCAAGGAATGGAATACTGGAGAGCTCGAAATTGCATTTTTCGGCTTTAGCATAGGGTCTATGTTTCCGCACACGGCTTAGAACACTGTGGACATGTTGGTGGTGCTCTTCCAGGGATGAGGAGAAGATCAAGATGTCACCAAGGTAGATAATGATGAAGAGATCCAGATAGTCTCGGAAAACATCATTGACCAGGTGCTGGAACGTGGCCGGGGCATTGCAGAGTCCGAAGGGCATGACAAGGTACTCATAATGTCCAAAGCAGGCCTGGAATGCTGTTTTCCACTCGTCGCCCTCTCGGATGTGGATCAGGTTATAGGCCACCCGGTGGTCCAGCTTAGTAAACACGGTGGCCGACCCTAGCCTCTGGAAGAGCTCCAGAACAAGCGGAAGAGGATAGTGGTTCTTGACCGTGATTCGGTTTAAGTCCGTGTAGTTTATACAAGGGCGGAGCGTGTGATCCTTCTTCTCAACGAAGAATATGCCAGCCCCGGCAGGGGATGTGGATGGCCTGATAAATGCCTTTGCTAGGTTTTCATCTAAGTAGGCCTTGACAGAGGGTAGATACGACCAAAGGGAACCTCTGTTCCAGGGAGCAGTTCAATAGGACAGTCGTAAGACCAATGTGGAGGTAATTGGTCTGCCCCTTTCTTATTGAACACATCCAGATAGTCGTGGTAGGCAGGAGGGACGGCTTGGCGGGTTTCCAGGTCAGGTTTGGAGTCTAGGCTCAGAAACGAGGGGCCAATGTCCCGAGATGGGAGCAGACAGTGCTGGCCGCAGTACGGAGATGGGAACTGAATGCGCCCAGAGGACCAGTCTATGTAGGGGCTATGAGCCCTGAGCCAGGGAAGACCCAAGATAATGGGAAAGAGCGGGGAGGCAATGGCATCAAGGCACAGCAGTTCTTGGTGTCCACCAGCTGTGGAAATGGGTATAGGAAGGGTTTCGTGGGTCACCTGGCTGGATTTGATGGCTGTTCCATTGGACAGGCGGATGGTCATCTTGTGCGCAGGACGCAGTGGCATCTGGTGTAATGCTGCGAAGACTTGGTCAACTAAACAGCTACACGCCCCGGAATCAATAATGGCCGGTACTTGGATGTTCCCTCCAGGCAACTGCAAAGAGATAAGAAGGGTCAGGTGAGAAACATTACTGGTGACAGGCGTTTCTTCCTCGTTGGTCCGATGGTGCCACTTACCGGATTTTGCGGGGCAGGTCCTCACCATTTGTCCGGGTTCCCTGCAGTACAGGCACAGGTTCAGAGTGCGGCACCACTTTCTCTCCTCTGGTCAGATGGTGCGGAGGTGGAAGGAGCCGGAGCTGGGTAACTGGGTACACAGGGCATCATCCTTGTGAGGCGCGGTGCTGCAGATGTTCCAGAAGCTCTTTCAGCCCGGCGTTCCCTGAGCCGCCGGTCTATCTGGATGGCCAGATTTATGAGGGCATCCAGGGTCGAGGGCACCCCGACGCGGGCGAGCTCATCCTTGGCTGAATCGTTCCATGCCATGTCAGCGATCCAGCGCCTGAACTGGGCTACATAGTCCTGTACGCCGGCCCTGTTGCAGTGCATGCAGGGCGGCTTTGTCTGTGGCCGCGAGGTGGGGATCCTGGTACAGTCTGGCCTTAGCATCAAAAAAACGCATTCAGAGTGTCAACTTCAGGCGCTCTCTGTTCCCAGAGCCGATGAGCCCAGGTCTGAGGTTCTCCTTGTAGCAAGGAAATCACAAGCTCCATCTTTGTGGCTTCCAAAGAAAAGGTGCGGGGCTGCAGGCCAAAGTACAGCTTGCAGGAGCTGCAAAATGCCCTGAATTTGCTTCAATCCCCCGCAAACTTATCAGGAAGGGAGACCTTGGGCTCTGATGGCAGGGCCCCCATGGTGCGGGCAGATGCAGCTCCCCCTCCAGGTGCAGTGGGGGTGGAAAGCTCATGCACTTGCCCCTCCAGCCGGGTATAACTGTCTTGTAGGTTCTTCACCGCTTGCGTGAGCCCGGCCAAGTGGACACACAGTTCCTCCATAGCAGAGGGTGCTCCCTGCGCAGACTCAGACATGGTTGTCTGTTACTGTCACGCACCTGGTGGTGGAGTCTGGCTTGTGCAGGGAACAACCACTCTTGCACACCCGATTCAGGGACCCCTGGTAGAGCAGACAGGAGGTCCAAGAGTGCAGGATGGCACGAGGGCTGGATGGTCATTGATGATGGTGTGAGATCTCAGGTAGTCAGGCAGATCAGAAGAATGGTGGTACAGGCTGGGTCGGCAACTGGCTGGCGATGCGGTACAAGGTATCAGGCAGAAGAATGGTCAAGTCCAAGCAAAGTTCGTAACTGGGCTGGCAGCAGAAGTACGGGTCAGACAATCGGATGGTCGAGGATAGCCAGGGTCAGTGCAGGCAGCTAACAGCAGGTCAGGTCAAGCCAGGTCTAAACAGGAAACAGGAAAGATCACAGGAACTGGATAACAGGAATAGAGCTGGGGCTCACAGGTACTCAGACGCTGTAGAATGGACAGCAACGGATGCAGAACATTGAGGGTTTAAATAGCGTTTCCAGCGCATGTGCATGCACGGGATTGCGCACGTTCGGGCACACACAGGCGCGCGCGAACGCGCACGGGGGTGCGCACCGGTGCACAAGTCCATAGAAAGTATAGAATTTTCCCTAACAGCTGGTGACATTTTTTTCTTTGGTTTGAATCTGAAACATGTCACGTCGATGATATCCTTGAGTGATAGATCTGTTCCATCAGACACCAGCTAAACTCCATAAGCTCAAACATAAAGTGGCTGTTAAGCCACTAATATAAAATCATCCCATCCCCTCTGTAATATAACAATATGTGTCCCTGTGTCGATTTGTACCTATATCAGAGGGGCTTCCTGTGCTCAGGTGACTCCTTGGCTCTCTCCTCCGCACATCTGACAGCTCCAGCGGGCAGGGCCAAGCACTGCCACTGACGTCAGCTGGGGAGGAGGAGAAGAGAGGAGAGAGCCGAAGAGTCACATGAGCGTCAGGAGCCGCTCTGATATAAGTAACCATCGGTATATACTCTTATATAACACAGGCACAAGGGCACATATTGTTATTTTACAGAGAGGATGGGAGAATTTTATATTAGATATGAGAGCAGCAGGAGAGGAGGGGGCGGACACTGACACAAGCAGACAGACGGGTGAGGAGAGGGCAGAGGAAGACAGAGCAAGGCTGACAAAGGCATGTAAACTGACCACGGTGTCAGGGCTCAGCAGCCATGATATACCGTGGTCAGTTTACAGGGGGGAGGGTGTAGCCAGGCAGGATCAGGCAGGTTTTTTAGGTGATACTGGGGGGGCCAAATTATATAGCACACGCTGTTTGGTTAACAAACGCTTTAACCCTATTGCCGTATGCTTCACTGGCTGTGGAGTTGTAACGGACATCTAGTACTGTGATTTTAATCAAGCTTTCTGGTCTGAGGTTACTGCCTTCAAAGAATGTCAGCTGGCAGCACCCAACCTTATCTTCTACCCTTGCTGAATGGCTTTCCTTTATTAACAATAATGTACCTGTTTGCAAACTAACGAAGAGGTAGAGGGAATATTAAACAGTCTGATAAGATTTAGTTACCTTTGATCTCCTCATCCCAAACACTCTCCCTACTAAACCCTGGTGGTTTTCCTTTGTAAATGCTTGTTTCCTTCTTTTCTTGCCTCATAATATACCCCTTTCACTTGCTGTTGCCCTGTGATGACAGATTGTCTGTTTGTAATACTGTGGGCTGTACACTAACGCTTTATGCACACTGACTTAAAAATCGTTGCTACTACAGAAGTTTTGCGTTTTGCTTGTAGAAGCAGCTCAACCTTATTCTATGTGTCCATGGACGGTTACAGGCATATTTGAAGCTAACATTTAGAGGCAGGAACAAAAAAAACCCTGCTGTTTTGTGCTTCTAATTAGAGCTTTCTGGCAGAAATAACGCAAAACTCTCCTAATCTCGCCTAAACTGTGTACAAAAAATGCTCTATATGAGCGTTTTATATTGCCAGGGTAACTGCCATTTTTTAAGCCCAGTGTGCATAGAGCCTAAATCAAACTGTTTAGGTTTTCATTGTATTGTACTCTATATTTTGTGTTTTTTTTCTCTTGTACTGATTTCTTAATGTAAATTATAATACTAATTACCTTTAAAGATGTGAAAAAAATATGGAGTTTAAAAAAGTCTTGATTATTTCTGTGCAATAAATATTATTCAAAGGTACTTTCTGAAAGCTAGTAGAGCAAAATTATTATCCAACAAAATGATTTGACTGCCCTTGGGAGGTCTGGAAGGAATTTATTTTCCTTCTGTTTGGCAAAACTGCTAACAGTAGCATATAGGGTTTTGTTTTGTCTTCTTCTGGACCAAAATAGCAGGAGGTTGAACTGCACAGTCATCAGTCTTTTTTCAACTTTAATAACTATGTAACCATATATTCAAGCAAGACTGTTCAGCTTTAGTTTACAGTTAACCTGCAAGGAGTATATTATTTGTTATTGCCTTTGAAGGTAGACTTGCTTGATTTTTGCCATCTCTCTCAACCACTACAGTATAGGTTGACAGCACATTTCATAGGTGAAAAAAAAAATATATATATATACAGTATCTCACAAAAGTGGGTACACCCCTAACATTTTTGTAAATATTTTATTATATCTTTTCATGTGACAACACTGAAGAAATGAAACTTTGCTACAATGTAAAGTAGTGAGTGTACAGCTTATATAACAGTGTAAATTTGCTGTCCCCTCAAAATAACTCAACACACAGCCATTAATGTCTAAACCGCCGACAACAAAAGTGAGTACACCCTAAGGGAAAATGTCCAAATTGGGCCCAAAGTGTCTATGTTTTGTGTGACCACCATTATTTTCCAGTACTGCCTAAACCCTCTTTGGCATGGAGTTCACCAGAGCTTCACAGGTTGCCACTGGAGTCCTCTTCCATTCCTCCATGATGACATTACCTTTATCCTTAGCTTCTTTAGCAAGGCAGTGGTCATCTTGGAGGTGTGTTTGGGATTGCTACCATGTTGGAATACTGCCCTGCGGGCCAGTCTCGAAGGGAGGGGATCATGCTCTGCTTCAGTATGTCACAGTACATGTTGGCATTCATGGTTCCCTCAATGAACTGTAGCTCCCCAGTGCCGACAGCACTCATGCAGCCCCAGGCCATTACACTCCCACCACCATGCTTGACTGTAGGCAAGAAACACTTGTCTTTGTACTCTTCACCTGTTTGCCGCCACACACGCTGGACACCATCTGAACCAAATACGTTTATCTTGGTCTCATCAGATCACAGGACATGGTTCCATTAATCCATGTCCTTAGTCTGCTTGTCTTCAGCAAACTGTTTGTGGGTTTTCTTGTGCATCATCTTTAGAAGATGCTTCCTTTTGGGATTACAGCCATGCAGACTAATTTGATGCACTGTGTGGTATATGGTCTGAGCACTGATAGGCTGACTCCTCACCCCTTCAACCTCTGCAGCAATGCTGGCAGAACTTATACGTCTAATTCCCAAAGACAACCTCTGGATATGACGCTGAACTCATGCCTCTTTGGTCGACCATGGCAAGGCCTGTTCTGCGTAGAACATGTCCTGTTAAACTGCTGTATGATCTTGGCTAGCGTGCTTCAGCTAAGTTTCAGGGTCTTGGCAATCTTCTTATAGCCTAAGCCATCTTTATGAAGAGCAACAATTCTTTTTTCAGATCCTTAGAGAGTTCTTTGCCATGAGGTGCCAAGTTGAACTTTCAGTGACCAGTATGAGAGAGTGAGAGCGATAACACCAAATTTAACACACCTGCTCCCCATTCACACCTGAGACCTTGAAACACTAACAAGTCACATGACAGTGGGGAGGGAAAATGGCCTAATTGGGCCTAGTTTGGGCATTTTCACTTAGAGGTGTACTCACTTTTGTTGCCAGAGGTTTAGACATCAATGGCTGTGTGTTGAGTTATTTTGAGGGGACAGCAAATTTACACTATTAAACTGGAAAATAATTGTGGTCACACAAAACATAGACACTTTGGGCCCAATTTGGACATTTTCACTTAGGGGTGTACTCACTTTTGTTGCCAGCGGTTTAGACATTAATGGCTGTGTGTTGAGTTAGTTTGAGGGGACAGCAAATTTACACTGTTATACAAGCTGTACACTCACTACTTTACATTGTAGCAAAGTATCATTTCTTAAGTGTTGTCACATGGAAAGGTATGATAAAATATTTACAAAAATGTGAGGGGTGCACTCACTTTTGTGAGATACTGTATATACAGTATATATTTGGCTCACAAATGTTAAAAAAAAAGAAAAAAAAAAACTTCTGCAGATTCTGAATATGAAATAATGTATATGATGCTTAGTTGTTGCTGGAAATGCTCAGTTTCCAGAACCTAGAAATGATTTAATAAGTTGCATGAAAGTCAATTTGCATGAGAGCAGCACGAAGCCTATAACTGGTGGTAATGGATTGTTGTGTTGATTTCATCCCACTTGACATAACATTACAATCCACTGAATAAATGTTAACCTATAATCCCCTTAGTAAAAGCCAGCATTGTTTGTCTTCGCTTGTACAGACTACATTGATTTTCCTTTATTGGATGTTCAACCGCAGCAACTTAGATTGATTACTGTGAATTAAATGCACCAAGAACGTTTGTATTATATTATTCTAAAAGGGGAAAAAAACAGAACGTTCAGGAGATGTGTGTGTCTTGCACATGAGCAACATGCAATTTAATTTGAATTTTGTTTTTTTCCCCTTTATCATTTTAGATGCAAACTGCTAAAATGCTGACCTATACTCTGGCCCTATGACCCTTGACCCTGACACATCTGACCAGCCAAGGCTCTAGGGGTGTCAAATTAATAGAAGTCCTGCTCATTAATTGCATAAGAAAAAAGCCTGAGAATTCATCACCTCAGTCATGGCCATTGCTTTGCTGTGACCTCTTCTCCCACAAGGCTTTTGCTGTTGGTCACAGCTGTGGTTTTCCTATAGCCGACATACTTGCCATATAATTATTCTGCATCAAACCCTATTAATCAAATCGATGCTGTGTTTTAAATGGAAATTGCAGGATTAATACAAGCATTCATTTCATCCTGAAAATCTTGATGGCTTTAGCACATGGAATCCAATTGGAATATAAAAGAAGGGATGTAGCAACATGATTGAATTAGGAGAGGCATGCGGCACATTAAATTACATATGCCAGCAGGGCTTCTGGCGTTTTATGGGAAAGCACTGCTGTACAGCCCATAGCCACTATACACCTCACCTAACTTAATTCAGTCAGGAGACACTTCAAAGTTAAAGGAAAAATACTTAAACACATATATAACAGTAAAAAAGAATATAAAACATGCTAGTGTTGGCACTTTCTGTTATTTATTTAAATGTACTATAAAAAATATATTCTGTGCTTGCATATATTTCATATTTAGTAAGTATAGTTTAGAGATGTATATTTTATAAAGGTGTGCAAGATATAGCAGACTATAAAGTTTAAATCCATATGATAAAAAATTAAAAATAAAAAGAGGAACACTTATATGTAATACCAGAAAATCCAATAACATCTTTTGTTATACTTTTTAATAGGTATGCACACTTTTATTATAAAGATTTCAATCTCCGGTATTCAGTATTCTTTGGATACTTAACAGGTTATGTAAGGATAAGCAACAATTATCATCATGAATTCAGATCTTCATAATCCTATAGGCCACAAAACAATGAGGAATTGGACTTCTATGCAAGGTCTCAACCTGATATTTGTATCCTTTCACTGCCAGGCTCTGTTTCCATTTTTTCTATTTTTCACATTACAATACAACCTTCCAAATTTATAAAATACACCCCAATCCAAATATTTCTTCCTGCTTAATATAACTGAAAATCTAAAACATATTGATAAATAGTATTTGTAAATGTACAATTGAGTACTTTTGGAAAATAGTGAAAAGCAATGGTATACACAAAATGTGCACTTTAGGTGTACTTAATGGACTTAAAATATGTAAGGCCTCCATCTGTTGATCCGATGTGCTTCAGGGGATGTCTTCTTAGGGGCTCCATGGTTCATGTGTGGTGGGAGTGTCCAAGAATAAGGTCATTTTGGTCTAAAATGTTCCGTATTATCAATAAGGTAACCGGTTGTAAACTATCAAAATCACCTACCATTGCTCTGTTAAATGACTTTATTCCCAACACCACGAAATCTAATAGAAAATTAATTCATTTTATTCTATTGGGAGCAAAGGTTACGATAGCAAAGGCCTGGAAACAGGAGCGGGTCTCCATAAAAGCTACCATAAGGAAAATTTCTTGGCTAATGACACAAGAGAGACTGGCCAGTATTCTATCAGATAATCTCCCAAAATTCGAACGAACGTGGGAACCATGGGCGAGCTTTGTTGGAATCTCACTAACCCCAGGCTCCCCAGGGATTCAAATCGTGTGATTGACAGTGGAAGTTAACAGTCACCCAGACACTTTCATTCTTCTAGAGGCTCTTCTTTTTCTCTTTCTCTTTTCTTTCCTTTCCCAACTTGTAAGTATTTCCTACCTTTCTGTGTTTCCTTCACTTTATTGAATCCCTTCTTTATAATTGTGTGGATAGTAGAGATCACAAACATAGGACTTCAAGATTCGGAGCCCCAGGGGGGCTACACAGATGTGTTGGTGGAGTTTTTTGTGTGTCTTTTGAAGAGGCGGCTCTGTAATTGAGGCTCACTAGGGGGCAATGGGGAGGGGTGATCCTCAGGTTCCGGCACAGTTTGTTCCCACCTGGGGTGCCGGGGTCCAGAGGGATCACTCTTGGAGTGTCTCCTGAACAGATGCGCTTACAGATAGCCTCTTAGTTGACCCCCTCTCTGACGGGGCATCATTGGGCAGAAGTAGACTTTCTCAACTGGTCCTTGTAGAGCACAGGTGTCAAACTGGCGGCCCTCCAGCTGTTGCGGAACTACAAATCCCATGAGGCATTGCAAGGCTGACAATTACAAGCATGACTCCCACAGGCAGAGGCATGATGGGATGGGGAATTTCGCAACAGCTGGAGGGCCACCAGTTTGACACCCCTGTTGTAGAGGGTTATCCTGTCCTATAGTGTTTCTCCATAGGCTCACAGGAGTGATGTTTATGATTGTATAATCGTTCTGATATCCTTGAGTGTTTGTTCGATATTTATATTTCTCGCTATGATCCGCACTACACCTCTCTTTTGTATCTTTTGTATTCAATGAATGGTTATTATACTTATTTGTACTACATATTTTCTGCATTCAGATTTGTAATGGTTCTTGATATTTACGGATATAATCTTTAAATCTGTATTTGCAATGTATATGCTTTGTATGGTAAACCTTAATAAAAATATTGAAACGAAAAATATGTAAGGCCAACTTAAAATTCATTTTAAAAAATCAAAATAAAATTGCCCAGCACTTCTCAAAATTAACTTACCTTTCACTTTTCAAATAGTGCTTTCGCTGAAATACTCTTCTTCTCTCCTGCACTGCTCCCACCAGACTTTCTGTTTTGTCCTTCAATGTTGGTCCTATTCCAGAGTAGATGCTTACCCAAAGTAGATGCCTTCCCAAATCCCCCCAGCACAAATTCCACCCAATTCCCCCTCTTAGCACAAATTCCCCAAACCCTCCTCCCAGCACATATCCCCCATTCCTCCTCCTAGAAAATACACCCATTACATTTCCCAGCACAGATATCTTCCCACCCCCTCCACAAACATCCCAAGCACAAACTATTACTCCCCTCTAATTGTGTACAATTTGCCTGCAAGTTCGAAACCCCCCCCCAAGTTACAGGGGAAAAGCACTACAAAGCCAGGAGGAGCTGCGCTGTGTTGTGCTCTCCCATCCTGTCAGAACAGCACTCACCCATACAGCACATGAGACAGAATCACTCTTAGATTGCATTGGACTGTACACATACACAGTTTGATTACTGCCCCGCATCATACCCACATTTCCTGCTGCCGGGAGATGAGCTGCACTTAGAGGAGAAATGGGGCAGTAATCAAACTGTGTGTGTGTGTACAGTCTGATGTGATCTAAGAGTGATCATGTGCTGTATGAGCACTGTTCTGACAGGAAGGGAGAGCCTGGAGAGCACAGCACAGGGCACCTCCTCCTGGCTCTTTCCCCTCTGCCACTTCTTCTTTCACTGCTCCAGGCTGCCAACCCCTTGTCCTCGCTCTGAGTGCAGGTGGAGCTGGGGGAATGAGCTCAGTGGTCAGGCACAACATCCATGGGAGGGCTGGCTTGGGGGGGGCACAATTGCAATCTGGGTGGGTGCAGCCCACCCCAGCACCCCCTAGATTTGGCCATGTCTGTGCCTCCCCCCTTCAGCGGCTGAAAGCCGTAGGAGGGAGGATGGGAGAAACTGTCTTTCAGCTGATGCAGAGAGAAATTGGCTTCCAGCTGCTCCCAAACAGGGCATCATTCTGCAATTGCTCTTCCCGCCCCAACAATCCCCCTGCTGTCCAGGCCCTCTTGTGTGCTCCCTACAGGAAGACTGGTGGTACACCCCTGATGGTGGTCCTGCACCACATCATGCTTTAACTGAAAAACACATCATTCACAGCCTCCGCTCTTTAGATTCTGAACCTTAAAAAGATGTTTGTATCACTTGTTTCCACACCCAAAAGGATTGTAACAGATTTTGCACTACGGTAACTTCTTTGGAGAGGCAGAGTTCCCTAATTTCTAGTTGAAGCATTCAGAGATTGAGAATTTTAAATGTCACTGGATGAAAGGGAAAGAAAAACAATGCAAGAAATAGTTACATCAAATATATTACAAAAACAAACATAAGCAACAGTAAAAAAAAATGGTTTAAATGTAGAGTAGTGCAAATTCTAGCCTGATGTCACTGACCCTTATAAACGACTCTTAACCTGGCCATACACTGATTTCAATTGGGCCATTTCATCAGGGACTGGGAAAATTTCAATCATTGTGTGACAGTACCCACTCAATAGAAGTCAATTGTTTTATTGATTTCCAAAGGAACATGCTGGAAATCCAACCACCTTTCCACCTCAGCCAATCAGAGGAAGCCTTGTATTAATTCAGCAAAATACAAAACCTCTTGTGAATGGTTGCGTATAGAGATGAGCGAACTTCTAGAAGTCCGGGTTCTGCTGGTTCGGCCGAACTTCGGGACAAAGTCTGGGTTCGGGTCCGGACAGAACCCGAACTTTGTCCCGGACCCCGAACAAACTTCTACTAAAATCTTGTCAAGATACCGGAGATTACAATTAATTATGAAAAGTCTGGGTAAAACTTCTACTAGAGGTAAAAACGTAAAAAATACAAAAATAAAAAAAAATTTATAAATTTCAATAAAGGGACAGGGGTAAAGAAACATCCCGTAAACAGGGTGGGAATGGGTGTAAAGGAAGGAAAACGTCTGGAGATCCTGGAAGGTCCTGATAAAAGGTCGGAAAAAACACGGATTTTCAGGCACAGGGGTAACTAAAGTTACCCCAAGCCCCAGGCCCTGTTTCAAGCCCAAGACAGGCCTGGGCTTGGGTCTGAA
>BLSH010385469.1:296815-316590 GCA_018402905.1 Glandirana rugosa | reverse complement strand
GTTTGATATACATCTGTTTGGTAAATTAACCCACAAATTCTTTTCATACCTTCACGGACTTTTTACTGACAGGCAGATTACTCTGTCTCTCATCCATCAGTTAATATATCTGTTTCTCCTATATTAATGTTGCAAGCTCTTTAGTAAGCTATTTTTTTACCAGTATTTCAAAGGACATATGTGTTTACCTATTACCATCATTTCTGATTTGTATGGATATTTTACTGATTTTTACGGGCATACTTTATATATGAGTTTACATTCCTCCTTTTTATTCTATGATATCTCCTACGCTACTACCTTATCATCTTCTCTAGTTGGACCAATCTTATTAATGTTTTAGATGTTTTTTTAAAAATTGATTTACTATTACGGACTCTTACGGACATTTTACGGATTTTTACATCGATTATTTGACATATTTTTATGATATTTGATATTCCAGTAGTTTTTAGGGTCACTACCCTATATCTATTAGCAGACAGATCTTGATTAATATTTTTACCTACTAATAGACAGCGCCATTCCTACATCATTGACACAGGATTTATATAGTGCCAACAGTTTACGTAGCACTTTACAGTGTAAAAGGGAGACAATATGGTTACAATACAATAAAATACAAGGATTAAGATGGCCCTGCTCAGAAGAGCTTACAATCTAATAGAGTAGGGCAGGTAGTACAAAAGGTTCTAAATGTGGGGAATGAGTTGATGGAAGAGGTAAAAGATTAGTTGGAGGTGTGATAGGCTTCCCTGAAGAGATGAGTTTTCAGGGATTGCCTGAAGGTAGCAAGAGAAGGAGATAGGCGGACAGGTTGAGGTAGAGAGTTAACAAAAAAATGGGTTATGGGGGTAAAGGGAAAAGGACCGTATATCGGATTGAGTTCTCTTAAGGTATGGCCAACTCACCCCAACGGGGGGTGGGATTCACCTTAATGGACCTGAGTACACTCGCACATACTGGTCGGGAGGGGCAAGGACCCTACCCTAGAGAGTGTCCATAACTCCAACAGGAGAATAAAGGGTTAATCCAGCGGCATATACTCAAAAAATTTTAATAAATTTTATTTCAACAAATACTTAAACCAATGACACGTGACACATTAGATAAAAAAGACAACATTGTCTAATAAAAACAACACCCCGGGGTCACACACATACAGATAATAGGTACATATAAATAATTGAACAAGTGTGGGGCTCTTACATGGATCCTAGGTAATCCAACTTAAATCGCCAGCTCAATTAAGTGCTGACTGTCAAAGTAAGGAACTTCTAGGTCCATCAATGCCCTATCACTCGTAGTGAGCGCCAGGTAATAGTTGGTGGAATAGCACACTGGGGTTAGCTGGCACTTATGAACTTATCAGCTATGTAGAATAAAGACAAAAGTCATTTAAATATACCAGGTACTCAGATTATTACCAGGCACTCGCTACGAGTGATAGGGCATTGATGGACCTAGAAGTTCCTTACTTTGACAGTCGGCACTTAATTGAGCAGGCGATTTAAGTTGGATTACCTAGGATCCATGTAAGAGCCCCACACTTGTTCAATCATTTATATGTACCTATTATCGGTATGTGTGTGACCCCGGGGTGTTGTTTTTATTAGACAACGTTGTCTTTTTTATCTAATGTGTCCCGTGTCATTGGTTTAAGTATTTGTTGAAATAAAATGTTTTTAAATGTTTTGAGTATATGCCGCTGGATTAACCTATTATTCTCCTGTTGGAGTTATGGACACTCTCTAGGGTAGGGTCCTTTCCCCTCCTGACCAGTTTGTGTGAGGTAGAGAGTTCCAGAGGATGGGAGAGACACTGGAGAAATCCTGGAGATGAGCATGGGAGGAGGAGATGAGGGAGCTTGAGAGTAGGAGGTCTTGAGAGGAACGGAGAGGATGGTTTGGGTGATATTTGGAGACAAGATTGGTGATGTAGCTCAGGGCAGAGTTGTAAATGGCTTTGTATGTTGTGGTTAGTATTTTGAATTTCATTTGCTGAGCGATTGGCAGCCAGTGTATGGATTGGAGGAGAGGGGTGGCAGACTCTGAGCTGTTGGTAAGGTGGATAATTCATGATAGCCTGAAGAGGGGATAGCCTATGAAGAGGGAGGCCGATGAGAATGGAGTTGCAACAGTCAAGACGAGAGATAACAAGGGAGTGAATGAGAAGCTTTGTGGTTTCATTTGTTCAAAAGGGGCGTATTGTAACTTGATTTGATTTGAATAAAGAAGCTGGATGGATTTCAGAGTGCTGGTTCTTCCCATTTATCTTCACTTAAGTGCTGTGGTGAGTGGGGGATCGTCTGAATCTGAGCACCTGAAGTGGAGTCACCAGTGATCACCTACCACATTGGAGGTTGTGAGTTTGTTCTGGGAATAATACAGGAAATCCCCATCCTGCTGGCGGAACACAGTGCTGTACACTGTATGTAGCTGAGGTTAAATACAATTCATTCAGTGCTGATATACATTGCATGTTTTAGTGAGGAAAGTTGTTTGTTAGAACCAGCTTGGTCCAAACAAACTATTTAAAGTTCATTAAAATTTGGCATTAGACATTAAACCAGAACTCAGTGTTTACTGTGCCTTTAAAACATTGTTCAGAATACAGCTTGAATACAGCTTAGTGTGGCAGAAGGTACTACTGCTATGGATTCTGTAATACAGTGCAGCAGCTTGTGTTTTCACCCTGGCCGAATCCTACACACTTCTCTTCTGTGGCATCTCAACCATTCAGTAATATAAGACATTCTCTGATTGGCCAAGGTGGAGCTTGTGATGTAATTTGTCCGTCTACTCATGTCAACCAACTAGAAAATGCCTTGCATTCATTGTTAAAAATGAGATGTCACATAACCAACTTTACCTAAGCTGACTTCAGGACACCAGTTTAGGTAGTTTCTTCTTGGAGTCAGACAGAGATTTGGTCAAGGCCCTAGAGTTGCACACCAGTTTCCTGCAGTAGCTGGTTTAAGAATAAGCTGATTTTTGGTTTGAGGGGTGGGCCAGGCCATGATGATTGTTCAGGTCCTGTGACAAGTGAGTGAGCTACAGGCTGGGCGGAACACAGCAATATCTTCCAGGAATAGGCGTGCGCAGGGGGTGTGCCGGGTGTGCCTGAGCACACCCTAATCACCCTGTGCGGTGCTGATTCCCCTTGCTGATAGTAACACCAAAGCCCCCCAGCGGGGCTCCAAAAAATTGTTTAAAGAATAAAATAATAAAAATAAAAAACTACTGACACCATTCACTGCCCTACTAACACCAAACTTTGCCCTACTAACACCAAACTCTGCCCTACTGAGAAGCCTACTGCTCTACTGACATCATCCATATTTGAGTACATTTGGGGTGCACATCCTAATGCAATAGGCTGCGCACACCTATGCCTCCAGGTAAGTGACTGTGAATGTTCCCAGTCCTTCCAACAGGTCATTTACCTAAAAGGTGGCAATTAACATTGAAATAATTTGAATGGGGTGATGAAGGCCTATTTTATTGAGCCTCAGATGCTAAGGGAATTTATTAGTAGCTTTAGTACCATGCAGGTCCATGTTTGTTAGCTTGTGTAACTTTTATTAATGCTGGGCATGAGCTAGGCATTAGCAATAGTGATGGTATTATGCTTTCTGTAATCCAAACACTAGTGAGTCCCAGGCACTGTGGGACTCCTGAATGACCCCTAACAGCAGCATTTATTTATTACAGGTACTTATTTAGTGCTGTTTTATTCATGTAGCGCTTTACACGTTCACATCAGTCCCTGCCCTCAAAGAGCTTACACTCTAAGGTCCCTATCTCACATCCATATGTGTTCAAGAGCCAATTTTGACAGAATGTAGTTACTATGAAAGAATTTAAAGGTGCAGCGCTCAGATAGTCCATAAAAACGTTCATAAATGTGAATACACTATTCCATGATCCCACCATCAGGGTGTTCCATATGAGGGAATGGCTCCAGCTATAGGTGCAAACTGTGTTTTAAAACCATCTCCGTCACCCATACACACTGGTTCTTACCAGATGGACCAGATCCCCATCACAGAGGTCGGGTCAGTGTAGCACAGAAGGTTAGGTGCACAGATGGTATACCCGTCTGCTTCCCGTTACACAATCCCCCGTCAGATCACTCTGTAACAGCTTGTGTCCTGGTATGATCACACACTATGGCCCTCCTCCCGTAGATATCAGAAACCACCAATTGGCGCGTCACTCAATGTTCCTTAGTAGAGCTTGTATTGAAATATTTAGGGAATGTTTCCAACAACCAATATGGCCGCCACGTATCCCTGCGCGATGACGTCACATGTGATACGTTCTAGCGCGTTTCATCATAGGCTGACTTTGTCAAAGGCGTGGTTGGCAAATGCTGTGATCTATATACAGCAAAGTGGGCGGCAATTGGCTGAGAACAAATTGGTAGATGGAAAACCGGAAGTCATGTGGTTTCCCAATTACGTCCCCGAGCTCAATGGGTTCCAAGGGTCGGAACACGATGATCATTGGTGACTGGTGACATCCAGTGTTTGGTTATAGAACTGGAGATAAGTGTATAAACGAAAAGCCAGAAATCACGTGGTCTCCCCATTACGTCACCAGGCCCCACACATTACAAGGGCCGGAACAGGGAGCAAACTGGCATTTTCAATTTATATGATGTTCTTTCATGGTGTGTCTTGATCATATTTACACGCAAAGCCTTCTTTCTTCTACCTCCTTCTCCCAAATGTACCACGCTCCCATGCTGTCTTCAGTTTGTTCTGCCACATACTGAGCAGAACATATACAGTACCTTCTGAGTCTGACCCACATTGTTCATCTGCTTTATGGTATTGTGGTCATACCAGTGTTGCCTGGCCTGAGCCTACGTGATATTCTCCTGTACTTTTCAAATCAGATTCTCAAATTTTCCCACAACCTCATTACATAATCCACCACAGAGACCTCTGAACCAGTAGTCTTGCCATTCCAAATCCCTTGGATTAGTTTTCTTGTTAAATATTTTTTTATTGAAAGTAAGTAATAACAAATATTGCATAAGAGTCAATGACCGAGTAGTACAATTAACAGGTGTCTTCGTACATGAACACAATACAGATAACTAAATAATCCTTAAATTGCAATGATGCACATGGCACAGGCAGTCATAACATAATATATTACAAAACAGAGTAAGGCCCGGGGAGAGGGCCCAAGAGGAATACCACAGAAGGCCCTGACCACATGTCTCAGATAACGTCTGAAGAAATAGAGAAAAAGTATGAAGAGAGAAAAGGGTCTATCAGGCCGCCAGGAGGAGAAAGGGGGAAAGAAGAAGAACAGCAAAGAGGGGTGAGATGACAAGGGGAGAGAGAGAGTCAGTCTGCTTCGCATCAGGGCAAGGGATTAGATTGGGTAGAAATTTTCACAACCTTAAGGTTCCAGGAGCCTAAGATCAAAGTGTGGAGGGAGGAAATGATCCACCCATGGTTACCAAAATTTTCAGATGCCTTAGGATCATAGCTTGGGTGATCCTATTTTTAGTCTCTACCAAGCAGAGAGATGAAGATTTCCATGCCTTCGCGATAGACTGCTTAGAAGCTTTGATGATGTTTATTGCAAGTTTTGATTGGGCCTTTGTAAGGTCAGGTGGACAGTGGTTTAGTAAGGTGAAAGCTGGGTCGGGGATGGTCGACCTGCTTAGCAGGGTGGACAATGTTCTGAAGATTTCAGCCCAGAATTTCTGCACGATTGGACATGTCCACCAGATATGCACATATGTGCCCTGTTTTCTGCAAACCTCGAAAGCACGTGGGAGGGTAGGTCGGACAGTATTTAGCAATTCTTGCCGGGACCAGGTACCAGCGCCGGTGCACCTTGTAGTTGGTCTCAACAGCGAGCATGTTTTGGGATGAAGAACTAGTCGCAGCCCAAATGTCAACCCAATCTTCCTACTCTAAAGATATGTTCAGGTTGTTGGTCCAATGGGTAGTAAAGGAGGGGAGATGGGAACACGTAGTTGTGAGGTGGGTATATAATTTGGATATGATACCCAGAGCATGTGGATCTGAGTTACAGATGCCTTTGTACAGTGTCGTATCAGATGGTGACATTGAGGCATGCAGATAAGGAGCAAAAAATGGGATATTTGCAGATAATGAAAAATTTCCCTATTTGGGATTTGGAATTACTCCTGCAGAGGTGGAAAGGTTTTCAGGGAAGAGGAAGGGACCAGAATGTTTAGCCTAGTTAAACAGAGACGCTTCCAAATTGCGAGAGCATCTGGGTTTATATAAGCTGGGAGGAACAGCTGATGACCTAGGAAGAATAATAAAGTGTAGTGTGGGGAATGTAGCTTAAAAGGACCTTTGAGCCTATCCCATAGCTGCAAGAAATGTACGGTTCCCAGATTATATAAGGATTTACGTTCTGAGCATTGTAACCAAAGCAAATTGTCAACCAAAAGAGGGTCGAGGTCTATAGCTTTGAGGATCACCCACAGCGGGACCTCCACAGTAGCTTGATATAGGGCAATCTGGGCCAGTTGAGCCACCTGATAGTATTTGGAAGAACAAGGGACTACCAGTCCGCCTAGTAATCAGTGGCGCATTAGTATGGAGGAAGATACTCTGGGTTTAATTGGTCCCCATATGTATTTATGTATTTGGCTTTGAATTATGCGAAAAAAATAGGAGGGCATCGCTATGGGCAAGACCCAAAAGAAATAGAGTATCTTAGGCAGTAGAGACATCTTCACTGCAGTTATACAACCCAGCCAAGAAACACATTGGGGTTGCCAAGCTGCCATAAGGGCTGACATATGAGATAGCAGGGGAGATAATTAGTTTGGTACAAAAGGGCTGGGTCGCCAGCAGCGGCTGCTGGTGTATAAGGGGCCCTTGGGCGCCACCTCCCCCACCGCTGACAAGAAGGAAAAAAAAAAGTCAGCCCGGCCCCCCTGCAGGAGGCGCCAGTATATTGACTATTTTTTTTTCCTCGGCTCCTTGCTGTCAGCTGTCAGCAAGTAGTGAGCCAATTGGTCAGTGGCAAATGACTATGTGTGTGCGCTGAACAGGCGCACACACATAGTCTGATTGGCTGCCCCCTGAGCCATCAGAGCCAATGACTCTGTGTCATTAGATGCTGTGGGTGGGGGCTGGACTATGGCGGATGTGCTGGCTGCATACTCATGCAGGAGCAGCACTCTGCCGGGACTTCCACGCAGACCGTCCATGAGGAGAGGAGGACAGTCCACTGCCAGCCAGGATCTAGCCTGCTCACCACAAGCACTGCCTCTGCACACTGTCAGCCTGCTCTCTGCAAGCGTTGCCCCCTCATCCTAAAATTTCACCAGCCCCACTGGTCACCAGTGAGTTTGACACCAAGGTGAGGGAGAAACAATGTCGTCCATTGAAAGAAAAAGGTTACCCGTAGATAGGATACTTCAGTCAGCTGTAGGGAAAAATTAAACGCCATGGACTTTGATTGGTTGACTTAAAAACCTGATATAGTGGCAAAGCAATCTAAAGTAAGTATTAAGTTAGGTAATGTAATACAGGGTGAGGTGACGAACATCAGAGCATCATCAGCAAAGAGGCATAACTTGTGATGACAGGAAGCTACCTCAATACTTTTAATATCCGTATTCACCCAAATAGCTAAGTACAGTGGTTCTAGAACGAGGGCAAAAATTAATGGAGAGAGGGGGCAGCCTTGCCTAGTTCCCCGGGCAATTGGGAACCTATCCGACCAGAAGCTGGAATATCTAATGTAAGCTTGGGAGTTATCATAAAGGGCCAAGACCCATCGGAGAAAATAAGGGCTGAAACCCCATTTCTGCAAGATTTAATGAGGGTAAGACCAGGACATGGTATCAAAAGCTTTTTTGATGTTGAGGGACAATAGTTGTAAGGGGATCTGTTGTTTGCAAGCTAAATGTTGTAGAAGGATCACATGCCTAATGTTGTCATTTCCACCAATTATATTGTTGAGTTGCAATTCGAGAATTTTGGCACTTGATGTCTATATTTAGTAGGAATATGGACCTATAGTTAGACCAGGAGGTATGGTCTGAGTTAGGCTTGGGGATCATGGAAATTATTGCAGTTAGCGTTTCCCACCAAAGGAACGTTGTTTTAGAAAGGAATTGAAAGCATTAGTTAAAAGAGGGGCCTACCAGTCAGCAATTTTTTTTTATAATAGATGGCAGAAAGAGCCTCGGGGCTGAGACGTTTATGAGGTTTAAGGGATTTCATAGCACATAGCACTTCCTCGAGAGATATAGGGTTTTCTAACACATCTCGATTCTCAGTCGAAGGTTTAGGCAAGGCTATATCTTTAAAAAAGGTGTCAAGCAGGGATGGATCAACATCTATCTTAGACTCATATAAATGGGATAAGCGCTTATGAAACTCGGCAAGCACTTTAACTGAGTTGCTGGCATAAATGTCTTTAGAGACTTTGAGAAGGATTGGTTTACATGTTGAAGGAGACGTAGGGCCAGGAATGTATCTGCTTTTGATAGCTTTGAGGCACATAGTGTGCCGGGCTCTACAAATGGATTTTTCGGGCGCTTCTGCTAAGAGGAAATCCAATTCAAGTTTGGCCTTCTCTAACAGGAATTTATTGGTAAGTGTGGTATGAGCTTGAAATTGGAGGCAGTGGTGGTAATAAGTGTCTTCCAAATGTTTCAGCTTAAGTTTTTTATCTTTATTAAGTTGGGAGGAGACACGGATACAAGTACTCCTAATAACTGGTTTGTGGGCTTCCCACAGTAGATATCTGGAATAGCATTGTGCAGTAAATACTCCTTAATCGCTAGTTGTATATCAAAATAGTAGTATTTGTTAGTCAGATTAGCTTCATTCAGGCACAAAGTGTGATCTGTAGACTGTGAAATTAAGGAAGCCAGTGAAGTAATCAATGCACAATGGTCTGACCAGGGAATTGGCTGAACTGTGGAGTGCAGTAAAGTGGGGCAGATGATATTGGAAGAAATATTTGATCAATTTTTAAGAAAAACTTATGAGGATTAGAATAAAATGTGTAGTGGCGAGGAAAAGGATTACATTTAGAGTTGAGCGAACCCAAACTGTAAAGTTCGGGCCCGTATCGAACTTTGGGGTGTCCGTGACCCGGACCCGAACCCTGACATTTGAAAAAAGTTCAGATTCGGGGTTCGGGTATTTGATTCTGCCTGTTGAATAGCTGCAGGGCAGCCAATCAACAAGCGTTTCACTGGTTTGCCTTTTGAAGCCATCACAGCCATGCCTACTAATGGCATGGCTGTGATTGGCCAGTGCATCATGTGACCCAGCCACTGTATAAGCTGGAGTCACGTAGCGCTGCATGTCACATGCTCTCAGGCTAGTGTAGGGAGAGGATGCTGCCGGCTCTGTGAGAGACAGATTGCAGATATAATAACATCTCATCCTGCATTACAGAACGATCTGATTCTGGACTAGGTAGAGATTACTACTACTGCTTTGAGGGACAGATTGCAGATCTCATCCTGCATTACAGAACGGTCTGATTCTGGGCTAGGTAGAGATTACTACTACTACTGCTTTGAGGGACAGATTGCAGATCTCATCCTGCATTACAGAAGGATCTGATTCTGGACTAGGTAGAGTCTACTGCTTTGAGGGACAGATTATTGTTCTAAAATCATCTCTTAATTCTATAGGATCAGGTTCCTGCTGTTGCTGTAAGGGACAGATTATTGTTCTAAAATCATCGCCTACTCCTATAGGGTCAGGTTCCTGCTGTTGCTTTAAGGGACAGATTATTGTTCTAAAAGCCTCACCTATACTGCCATGGTCATGGCCTAGTCAACCTCCAGGCTCCTACTCCACATCCACCCCCCCTTCCCATTTTTATTTTTTTATTTGATTTTAAGTTATTTTCCCTATCCCCGTTTTTTTGTAGGGCACTTGTCCTACTCTTATCCCCATTTTACTTCCTTGTAAGCCCACTAGCACTTGCCAGGACTTTTTTACAGCCATTTTTGTGCCGAAAAGTTTGGGTCCCCATTGACTTCAATGGGGTTCGGGGTAAAGTTCGGGTCAAGTTCGGTACCGAACCCGGACTTTTTCGCAAAGTTCGGCAGAACCCGCCGAACCCGAACATCCAGGTGTCCGCTCAACTCTGATTACATTCTCTCCAAGTGTCCAAGTGCATCCTGTAACAGGCATCTAAACGCTAGGGAGGGTACATGTGCATCTGATGAGTATGGGGATCTATCAAGGTGGGGTTGAAGAATATGATTTGAATCCCCACAAAGGATGAGGGCGCCCCTACAGTGGGTTTGGACCACCTGTAACAAATGAGAGAAGAAAGAATTGGGACTGCCATTCTGGCATAGTACGAAACAAAGGTAGTTTTAACGTCCATCAGGAGCCCGACCAAAAGGAGATAGCAGCCCTTGGGATCTTTGCTCTCAGCCAGAGGCATGAAGGGGACATAAGTGTGGAACGCTATAAGAATCCCTCTATGTCTGGTTCTGGCATTTGCCATATAGACTTGTGGGTAACGGGAGGTGAAAGAGCCTAGGGCTGACCGTGCTGCAAAATGGGTTTCATGGAGCGCCACAATACCAGCTTTCAGAGCAGCAAAAGATTTAAAGGCCTTAACATGTTTATGTGGGGAATTTAGACCCTTCACATTCAAGGATAAAATATTCAGGGGCGCTATAAGAATTTGATTGTAATCTATGCAAGAGGAACCCAAGTTCCGTAGGGAGCAGATGCTGAGGAGTAAGAGAGAAGGATGGGGGAGAAGACAAGAAGAGAGAGAGAAATTGAGTGTGAGTAAGACAGTACCCATAGGGTAATCACTAAGGCAGCAAGGAAATTGAACCCAGACAAAGAAACACCACCTCGAGTGCCCGACAGGTCACACTCAAACACCAGGGACAGCGAAACTAGTCCGGAGGAGAGTGCACTGAGGGGAGGCGCAGTGACCGCTCCCCACAGCACCCATGTTCTGCAAATAACATTTGTAAGTAAACTGTAAAAGTAAAGATCAATGGCTCAACTATTAGTGCGTCCCCACATGCCAGGGTGCTAGGGGTAACCCTAGACTCCTAACTGTCCTTTCTGGACCACATCCAATCCCTGTCCAAATCATGCCGCCTCAGCCTCTGCAACATCTCTAGAATATGCCCCTTTTTAACCAATGACTCTACCAAGCTTCTAATTCACTCTCTGGTTATCTCTCACCTCGACTACTGCAACTCTCTCCTCATTGGATTACCTTTACATACATTATCCCCCCTTCAGTCCATAATGAATGCTGCTGCAAGACTTATCCCCCTTACCAACCACTCAGTGTGCTCCACCCCTCTCTGCCAATCTCTTCACTGGCTTCCACTCACCCAACAAATAAAATTCAAAGTACTAACATTAATTTACAAATCCATCCACAACTCTGCCCCCAGCTACATCTCTAACCTAGTCTCAAAATACCAACCAAGACCTCCTGCTCTCTAGCTCCCTTTTCACCTCCTCCCATGCTCACCTCCAGGATTTCTCCAGAGCTTCTCCCATCCTTTGGAACTCCCTACCCCAATCTGTCTGACTGTCTCCTAATCTATCCATCTTTAGACCCTATCTATCCCTGAAAACCTTTTTCTTTAAAGAAGCCTATTCTGCTTCTATCGAATACACTGTCTTATTTTCTACATAATCTTATCCCCCACAGCTATTACCTTTTGTATCAATTGACCCTCCCTCTTAGATTGTAAGCTCTAACGGGCAGGGCCCTCTGATTCCTCTTGTACTAAATTGTGATGTAGCTGTACTGTCTGCCTTCATTTTATAAAGCACTGCACAAAATGTTGGCGCTATATAAATCCTTTACAATAATAATAATAATAAAAGAAAAACTGTCTTTGTTGCAAAATTTAGAATAAACTGAACAGACATCAATGAAACATTAAAAATGCTAGCAGGTAACTGTAGGTGAGAATATCAAAGTTCTATGGTGGGAAAGAGGGAATAGGATGGGAACTGAGAGGCAAGGGATGGGGGGGGGGGGTAAGAAGGGGAAGGGGGGAGGCTAGGGCTGCTAGCAATGCAAAACACTTTCAATTAGTCACATAGGTCAGACAATCGGATTGATAAAAGTAACTCATGTATTCAAAAGTTCAGTGTCTTACGCAGGCAAGTGATCTATAGTAAAACTTTTAAAAAGGTATAGATGGAAGTGAGTAGAGCAAGAAAAGCTGACTAATAAAAAGAAGCCATTAGTCAAAGAAGAAAAGAGTCTAAAATGTTCACAGCAAAACGGCAATCAGCCAGGAAAACAGGACGGGCGTTTCAAGTACAAAAAAAAAACAAACAAACAAAAAAAATATTGTGCACTTGAATTTACCCATGAGTTGGCTGTATATGTACGGCGGAGATGGGACAAAGGAGTCTGGATGATTTCTTCAGCCAGGAGAGATGGAAATGTCAACTGAGGCCCGTGGGTGGGATGATCTTGCCGGTATCCCTTTGTGGATTGAAGCA
Organism: Glandirana rugosa; assembly: GCA_018402905.1. NCBI lineage: Eukaryota > Metazoa > Chordata > Amphibia > Anura > Ranidae > Glandirana > Glandirana rugosa. The sequence goes on along the minus strand of BLSH010385469.1, from coordinate 304,097 downwards.
GGCAGATTAGATGCATGGGTCGGGGTTGGATGATAGGGGTGTGGCATTGATCTTGCTGGCATACTGGGTAATACTGTCTCTGACACAGGATCAGGTTGAACCAGTTGTAGATCTTCCAGTACTCATTGCAAATTTTCTGGTGTGGTATCGGTGTGCTGCTTTCCTTCATAAGTAAATTGCAGAGCAAAAGGAAATTTCTAGGTATATCGGATGTGATGCTGCAGCAGGACTTGTAGTTGTAGTTTCATAGCCCTTCTCTTGACAGCCATTAACAGGGCCAAATCTGAGAAAACCAGTTATACTTTATTTTTTTTAGGTGGGGGCGTATTTATAGTTGTGTAAGGTATTTTATTTACTGTCCTTTGTTTTGTGTTTTTTTTACTTTTTTGAAGGCCATTTGAGTGGCATTTGCGTACTCTCACTTTAAAAGTTTTAATTTACTTTTTTTTTCTATGTCTGTGCTTTCTTTCTGTGAAAAAACACATACAATGAATCGATCCAGGCTTGTTGAAAGCAGCTTCCATTGCAACCGTAATGAAAAATTTCACAAAATGCTCCTAATTTTTACCAAAATTTTAGGTAAAGGACAACTCCTAATTTCATTCATCTGTACTTGATTTGCCCCACACACAAATAATACATCAGATGGAGTCTACAAAAAACAGGTAATATGACTGGATGTGGTCCTCCTGGCTACAAAGAAAAAGAAAAAATAAATAACACAATAAAACAGATCACCAATGATTATCAAAAACTCAAATTATGCAAACTGAGGGGAGTTTTTGACTTTAATACAGTTGCATTACTTACTGGATAGCATTTACAGTTTACTAAATGATTTAACTTGGCAAGAGTTTTGCTTTAAGCCCTAGACAGAAACCAAGAAGATCAATTACTCCTTCACAAATGATCAGTTCTTCAGATGCTAAATGCTTCTTTTTTTCTCTGTGGAATCAGCTAAAACCACAAAAATCAAATTTCAAACTCTGAAACTCCTTCTGAACCCCAATCTCATATGGCCTTGCAATTATTTGCGACCTGCACAATATGACATTATCATACTACAGATGTACTACAATGTATGAATACTGTGACAGACCCTCTTCATGTAGTACAGACAGATAATTTAAATGTCCATTTGCTTTAAGAACTAAAGTTCTCCGAAAATACTGCAAGAAGCATAAAAAATGGTTTACTTAGCAAGACCTCATAATTTTTAAAGGTTGCAACTTCTTTCATTCCAACATACAGAAAAATGCCAAAATGGTATCTATCCTTATGCAAGATACTCTGATAGAGCAAGACATCTCAACAAACACTTGAAATGCAACCAAACCCAAGCCGCCACTTCATTTGATATATGATGTCATTAATGTCAAGCTATCAGTGGACAAGAGTAAAAGAGACAACAGCAAAGCTGACTAAAAACAAATAGTTTTGATTAAACTCAAGGACATTCAGTACAGCTTTCAGCAAAAAGACATTCATCATTTCCCAAGCTATTGCTGCTGTTATTTTTCTGGTATCCAAAATTCCCAACTGCATTGAAAGAGATTCTGCAAGAGCAAACATATTCAAAAGGGTCACACAACTAAGCAGTTGAATTATGCTTGTTTTATCTATGCATTCTTTTGGTTTAAGATTGAAGTTGAAATATTATTAAAGTATATTGATCCCTGTATTATGCAATATGAGTGAAAATATATCTTCACTTTTAGAGGTGCTTACTTCTGTTTTAATGAAGAAAATATAAATGAACACAACATTGCAATAAAGTAAACAACATAAAATAGCCAAATTGCAAATGTTAAATGCACATGGCATAAATTGTCAAATTGCTTGGTTTTTTTTTCTAATTTAAATAAATTTATATTTTAATACTTTGTGCCCGAGCCAACTTCCTCCTAAAAACACAACTAAAAATGACCCCTAAATATATTATGTAACATTCCCCCCTATGCTGACCCTCACACCTGCATTTCACCTAAACCCTAATATGTAACTTAGCCCTGCTTAAAAGGACCTCTTGAAGAGGTGCCTGTACATGCCTGCTTCAGTCTTACTCATTGCAGCATTTAAAGCGGATTTCCACCCTAAAGTGGAACTTCCACTTTAATGGAAGGTGACCCCCTGACATGCCACAATTGGCATGTCTTTTTTTGGGGGGGTGACCAGGGACCCTGTTTTCACAGGGTCCCAGGTCCACTTCCTCCCCTGGTGACATGGCTCAGAGAAGGAAGTCCGCCTTCCCTTCTCCCTCTCGGTGATCTTCTGGGACACGTCACAGGTCCCAAAAGATACGCTGGCCAGTCACAAGGCGCAGCGCAACTCATGCATGCGCAGTGCGTGCCCGGGTTTGGCTTCATATATATATATATATATATATATATATATATATATATTGCTTTGACAAAAGTGGAGTTACCCTTTAATGTCAGAGCTTGCCACTACCTCCTGAAAGGCTGTCTCACTGGCCAATATAGGCATACCCTGCTTTAAGTACACTCACTTTACCTACACTCGCAGATACGGACATACCCGCCAGTGTACGTAAAGTGTCTCACAAGTACTGACATTCACACGCTGCACAGCTGCAGTATGGCCAGATGTTGATAGAGGAGCTGCTGCCTGGAGTTGTCGCCCGTGAAGAGGGCACAAGGGAAGAGGCAAAGTTCCTGCCAGCCATTCCAGAGTTGCCCACCAGCCATGCCCATCAGCCAGCCCAGAGTTGCCCACCAGCCATGCCTGTCAGCCAGCCCAGAGTTGCCACCCCCAAAACAGCCCCTGACCCCCCGGAAGTGAAAAAAGGTATTGCTTCACTTTAAGTACATTTTTGTTTTACATACATGCTCTGGTCCCATTGTGTACTTAAAAGTGGGGTATGCCTGTAGTAGTGTGTAGAAGGCAGGAAGAGTTGGGCAAGCTTTGGCACTACTTAGAAGGATCTGAGCGCGATCTTTCAACCGTTGTGTTCACCGGAGACAGCCGTTGACAAGTCAGTGTGCTGCCCCGCAGCTGGTACCATGTGGTCCCGGTGACCAATCACAGCAGGTCACATGACAATTGTACACAATGATTGGCTTGCATTCATTTCATTGATTGTGTACATTTGTGTTGCTCGCTGTGATTGGTCATAGTGATTACATGGTATGGACAGGGCCCCAATTACAGCCTATCTGTACCATTTGATTAGCTGTGGCCAATCACAGCTAATCACAACAATACACACTAAATTAATCAATTTCATTCAGTAAAAATGTTTGTTTATAACAGTGACATTCAATATTATAAGCAATCATAATGTGCAAAAAAAAAAAAAATCCTGATCACCTCCCCAGATTAACAAAGTATTACTATGGTAACACTGTATTGCTCTGGTTACAGTATGTACAAAAAAATGTAAAAAAAGAAAAAAAAGTAAGAAAAAATATTTAACATTTTTAATTTTTTTTTTTTTTTACATATTGTCACCAGTCAGTGTTCCTGATCGCCACCACACCAGTTATATGACACTGAACTGCACTGGTGACAGTATGTAAAAAAAACAATTGTGAAAATTTTTTTTAATTTTTCCAAAAAATTGTGACCAAAAAATTATAACTCAAAAGATTCGCCATGCATCTTAAATAATACCTTGGGCTGTCTACTTTCCAAAAAGGGGTGATTTGGGGGATATTAGTACTGTCCTGCCAATTTTGGACCTCAAGAAATATGATATATATACAGTCAGGTCCATAAATATTGGGACATCGATACAATTCTAATCTTTTTGTCTCTATACACCACCACAATGGATTTGAAATGAAACAAACAAGATGTGCTTTAACTGCAGACTTTCAGCTTTAATTTGAGGGTATTTACATTCAAATCAGGTGAACGGTGTAGGAATTACAACAGTTTGTATATGTGCCTCCCACTTTTTAAGGGACCAAAAGTAATGGGACAGACTAACAATCATAAATCAAACTTTCACTTTTTAATACTTGGTTGCAAATCCTTTGCAGTCAATTATAGCCTGAAGTCTGGAACACATAGACATCACCAGATGCTGGGTTTCATCCCTGGTGATGCTCTGCCAGGTCTCTATAGCAAATGTCTTCTGTTCCTGCTTGTTCTAGAGGCATTTTCCCTTCAGTTTTGTCTTCAGCAAGTGAAATGCATGCTCAATAGGATTCAGGTCAGGTGATTGACTTGGCCATTGCATAACATTCCACTTCTTTCCCTAAAAAACTCTTTGGTTGCTTTCTCAGTATGCTTCGGGTCATTGTCCATCTGCACTGTGAAGCGCTGTCCAATGAGTTCTGAAGCATTTGGCTGAATATGAGCAGATAATATTGCCTGAAACACTTCAGAATTCATCCTGCTGCTTTTGTCAGCAGTCACATCATCAATAAATACAAGAGAACCAGTTCCATTGGCAGCCATACATGCCCACGCCATAACACTACCACCACCATTCTTCACTGATGAGGTGGTATGCTTTGGATCATGAGCAGTTCCTTTCCTTCTCCATATTCTTCTCTTCCCGTCACTCTGGTACAAGTTGATCTTGGTCTCATCTGTCCATAGGATGTTGTTCCAGAACTGTGAAGACTTTTTTAGATGTTGTTTGGCAAACTCTAATATGGCCTTCCTGTTTTTGAGGCTCACCAATTGTTTACATCTTGTGGTGAACCCTCTGTATTCACTCTGGTGAAGTCTTCTCTTGATTGTTGACTTTGACATACATACACCTACCTCCTGGAGAGTGTTCTTGATCTGGCCAACTGTTGTGAAGGGTGTTTTCTTCACCAGGGAAAGAATTCTTCGGTCATCCACCACGGTTGTTTTCCGTGGTCTTCCGGGTCTTTTGGTGTTGCTGAGCTCACCGGTGCATTCTTTCTTTTTAAGGATGTTCCAAACAGTTGATTTGGCCACACCTAATGTTTTTGCTATCTCTCTGATGGGTTTGTTTTGTTTTTTCAGCCTAATGATGGCTTGCTTCACTTATAGTGATAGCTCTTTGGATCTCATATTGAGAGTTGACAGCAACAGATTCCAAATGCAAATAGCACACTTGAAATTAACTCTGGACCTTTTATCTGCTCCTTGTAAATGGGATAATGAGGGAATAACACACCTGGCCATGGAACAGCTGAGCAGCCAATTGTCCCATTACTTTTGGTCCCTTAAAAAGTGGAAGGCACATATACAAACTGTTGTAATTCCTACACCGTTCACCTGATTTGGATGTAAATATCCTCAAATTAAAGCTGAAAGTCTGCAGTTAAAGCACATCTTGTTTGTTTCATTTCAAATCCATTGTGGTGGTGTATAGAGCCAAAAAAGATTAGATTTGTGTCGATGTCTCAATATTTATGGACCTGACTATATATATATATATATATATATATATATATATATACCATAGTTTGTGGACTCTATAACTTTCACAAGTTATTTTTAGCTCCTTACCAGTGTGAATTTCTTGGATGGTGCTATCATGGATTCCTTTTCTATCACTTGATGTCTTTCATGTCACATTGTGAAGATTTTTGCTTTTTTACTATTTTGTTTTTTTTTACACTTTCCATGCACTGTTGGGTTATTTTATTAGGCTTATGTTTTGTGACTGAAATTTTGAATTTGTAAGCATAAGGCTGGTGGTTTTTGTTTGGGGGGGGGGCGGAAAACAACCCCCCCGGCGGCACCTCATAACCACCCACCCCCCCGCTCGCTGTCTGTCGCTTGGTCCACCAGGCATCGGGCAACGGCAGGGTTCAGGCATGGGAGGACATCAAGGAGCAGAGTGGATTGGGCATTGGCAGACATCAGGGTGTGGAGGGCATCCGGGCAGCGGCTCCTGTGTCTTCTTCTCCTCCTCGATTCCACTGTGTGTCTCCTCCCCTCCTCCTAGGCATGGAATAGGATCACTTGTCCTTTCAACTAATCGGGTGATGGGTATCAGACCCACTTCCTGAATGGCTGGGAGGAGGATCAGTGTTACAACAGAGAATATTCATTTGCTGTTGCAACACACCTGGGTGGGCTCCCGATGCAATGCTCTGCGCCCTTAGCCCACACTATTTTGAGGCCTATTAGAGCCTCTGGCTCTAATCAAGGTTTCAAAAAAATACATCCCCGCCCACCCCCGCCATAGGAATTAATGCGCCCAGGCATCCTGGAAGGGGTCGGGTCCATGGATAGGGAGAGCAGTGGCATGGATAGGGAGGGTGGCGCCCGTGCACCCTCAATGGACGGGCCGCCCCTGTATAAGGGTGTGATATATTCACACATGTTTATATATTTTCTCAGCATATATAGTGTATATATATTTTTGAGATCTTATATCAGTGCACTTTTTCTCTACATGTACGTGAGTTTTGGTATCTGAACCCTAAGGCCTGGTTCACATCTTTACATATTTCGGTGCTTTTTGCAGAAACGCACTACAGTTCATTTAACATGGTTTCCTATGGGACACACATCTGCGCTTTTTTCAGCTGCTGCATTTTTGGAAAGGGTCAGGGACTTTATGCAAAACTGTGTTTTTTTTGCTTTTTCGGTTCAATAGACTTCAATGGAGAAGCTGCAGAAAAGCATTTAGTGCATTTTTGTCACGGTTTCACCTCAGTTGTACCTCAATTTTGCCATGATTTGCTTTTTGCATTTTTTAATCTGCCTAACAACAATTTGCCAATAAAAAAAAGCATAAGAAAATGCAAAATGCAAATCACTGCAAAATCACGTGTGCAGAAAGCACTGTGGAAACAGATCAAAAGCAAACTGTATAGGTGTGAACTGAACCTTATTTATGACAGTTCCCCTCAGTCTGTGTTTATTAACCTGAGTGCAATGAGTCTTCTTCTTTTTTGTAACAGGCCAATTATCACTATTCTCTTGTCCAAATCTCTGCATTATTTAGTGACACTACCACCACCAAATGGTTAACTTCCCAGCCCCCCCCCCCAACACACAAACCCTAAGGCCCCTTTCACACACACGGACCGTTTGTCCGTTTTTCATCCATCCGTTGATGGATGAAAAATGGACATCAATGCATCTCTATGGAAGAACGGATGACAACTGATGATCATTCATTTGCATCCGTTTTCATCCGCTTCCGTCAGCATCCGTTTTTTTTGAACGGATGAAAGTCCTATTTTTCATCCTTCAAAAAAACGGATCGGACGAAAAACGGATGTAAACTGACGAACGGTCAGTTTTTCATCCTTTTTGCATTGGTAGTGAATGTAAAAAAAAACTGATGAAAAACTGATGACCACAGATGAAAAAACGGATG
>BLSH010385469.1:277043-296063 GCA_018402905.1 Glandirana rugosa | reverse complement strand
TAAATGGGATAATGAGGGAATAACACATCTGGCCATGGAACAGCTGAGCAGCCAATTGTCCCATTACTTTTGGTCCCTTAAAAAGTGGAAGGCACATATACAAACTGTTGTAATTCCTACACCGTTCACCTGATTTGGATGTAAATATCCTCAAATTAAAGCTGAAAGTCTGCAGTTAAAGCACATCTTGTTTGCTTCATTTCAAATCCATTGTGGTGGTGTATAGAGCCAAAAAAGATTAGATTTGTGACAATGTCTCAATATTTATGGACCTGACTATATATATATATATATATATATATATATATATATACCATAGTTTGTGGACTCTATAACTTTCACAAGTTATTTTTAGCTCCTAACCAGTGTGAATTTCTTGGATGGTGCTATCATGGATTCCTTTTCTATCACTTGATGTCTTTCATGTCACATTGTGAAGATTTTTGCTTTTTTACTATTTTGGTTTTTTTTTACACTTTCCATGCACTGTTGGGTTATTTTATTAGGCTTATGTTTTGTGACTGAAATTTTGAATTTGTAAGCATAAGGCTGGTGGTTTTTGTTTGGGGGGGGCGGAAAAGAACCCCCCCGGCGGCACCTCATAACCACCCACCCCCCCCGCTCGCTGTCTGTCGCTTGGTCCACCAGGCATCGGGCAACGGCGGGGTTCAGGCATCAGAGGACATCAAGGAGCAGAGTGGATTGGGCATTGGCAGACATCAGGCTGTGGAGGGCATCCGGGCAGCGGCTCCTGTGTCTTCTTCTCCTCCTTGATTCCACTGTGTGTCTCCTCCCCTCCTCCTAGGCATGGAATAGGATCACTTGTCCTTTCAACCAATCAGGTGATGGGTATCAGACCCACTTCCTGAATGGCTGGGAGGAGGATCAGTGTTACAACAGAGAATATTCATTTGCTGTTGCAACACACCTGGGTGGGCTCCCGATGCAATGCTCTGCGCCCTTAGCCCACACTATTTTGAAGCCTATTAGAGCCTCTGGCTCTAATCAGGGTTTCAAAAAAATACATCCCCGCCCACCCCCGCCATAGGAATTAATGCGCCCGGCATCCTGGAAGGGGTCGGGTCCATGGATAGGGAGAGCAGTGGCATGGATAGGGAGGGCGGCGCCCGTGCACCCTCAATGGATGGGCCGCCCCTGTATAAGGGTGTGATATATTCACACATGTTTATATATTTTCTCAGCATATATAGTGTATATATATTTTTGAGATCTTATATCAGTGCACTTTTTCTCTACATGTACGTGAGTTTTGGTATCTGAACTCTAAGGCCTGGTTCACATCTTTACATATTTCAGTGCTTTTTGCAGAAACGCACTACAGTTCATTTAACATGGTTTCCTATGGGACACACATCTGCGCTTTTTTCAGCTGCTGCGTTTTTGGAAAGGGTCAGGGACTTTATGCAAAACTGTGTTTTTTTTTGCTTTTTCGGTTCAATAGACTTCAATGGAGAAGCTGCAGAAAAGCATTTAGTGCATTTTTGTCACGGTTTCACCTCAGTTGTACCTCAATTTTGCCATGATTTGCTTTTTGCATTTTTTAATCTGCCTAACAACAATTTGCCAATAAAAAAAAGCATAAGAAAATGCAAAATGCAAATCACTGCAAAATCACGTGTGCAGAAAGCACTGCGGAAACAGATCAAAAGCAAACTGTATAGGTGTGAACTGAACCTTATTTATGACAGTTCCCCTCAGTCTGTGTTTATTAACCTGAGTGCAATGAGTCTTCTTCTTTTTTGTAACAGGCCAATTATCACTATTCTCTTGTCCAAATCTCTGCATTATTTAGTGACACTACCACCACCAAATGGTTAACTTCCCAGCCCCCCCCCCCAACACACAAACCCTAAGGCCCCTTTCACACACACGGACCGTTTGTCCGTTTTTCATCCATCCGTTGATGGATGAAAAATGGACATCAATGCATCTCTATGGAAGAACGGATGACAACTGATGATCATTCATTTGCATCCGTTTTCATCCGCTTCCGTCAGCATCCGTTTTTTTGAACGGATGAAAGTCCTATTTTTCATCCGTCAAAAAAACGGATCGGACGAAAAACGGATGTAAACTGACGAACGGTCAGTTTTTCATCCGTTTTTGCATTGGTAGTGGATGTAAAAAAAAACTGATGAAAAACTGATGACCACAGATGGAAAAACGGATGAAAAAAATGGATGAAAAAAACTGATGAACAAAACTGATGAAAAACTGATGAACTGATAAATGGTCCGTGTGTGTGAAAGAACCCTAATTGTTTTGCATAGTAAACAAACTGGAGGTTATCCTGAGTGAAGCCATTGACCAAATTTGTTCAATGACATTTCCCTTGTTGGTGAATGAGTAAGGTATCCCTTACTTATTCACATAGGGGGAGGATATCTGTGGACCCCACATGCCAAAGTTGGCTTCCCAATTTCAATAAATACCCTACAGGACCCTCCCATCTATCAGTTCTAGGATGTGGGGATGAGGCCTTCTTTCTCATCCACATAGGGACATGGTGCCATGGACCCTGGCAAAGTAGTCTCCCCATGATTGAGGATACGTGATCTGGTTTGGTTCAGAAGAAGGGGGAAGGGGCAAATCCTTGCTGTCCCTCTTTTTCCTGGCCAGCCAACCTGCATGCCTGAAAAAGCATCCGATATGGATTTTTTTCCTTTGATTGTCATTGCAAATATATGCTAGACCATTATCAAGAATATGGTTCTGATATGGATTCTGGGGAAGGACCCCACATGTTTTTTTTATCTCATGGCCACCCTCCTGTAGCATAGCAAGCCATATGCCCAACAGAAAAAAAAGGCAAACAATCCACCATATCCTAGATAAGGGGTCAGATATCTATTTTAAAGGGATACCCCATATTAAAAAAATAAAATTACGTGCCCCCCCCACCCAAAACGTAAACCAGACCCTTATCCTTTATAAGGGTCTGTTGTGTATTTAAAGGGGGAACCCAGGCAAAGGAAAAATTACATAAACCCTCATAATCCATACTAGACCCTTATCCAGACATTCAGCCTGGCTGGCCAGGAAAGAGAGGGGCAGTTGGCACGCTTCCACCCCCCAAAACTTACCAGGACACATGGCTTCAATATGAGGGGGATACCTTGCTACAACAACCAACCAATATAAACACAACGACCCATGCCAACAATCCCCCCCTCACCAGGATCCCACTGCAAATGACAGCTGATATGTAAATGACATATCATATATGGTCAATGACATCACCCAAGATCCCCCGGACATTTTGTTTACAAACATAAGTTGGCGAGGGTGAATCTGTAAATTAGTAGCAACAGGTTCTTTTCAAATGTCCCTTTTCCTTAAGTACATCCTACAGGTGCGCCACTTCATGTGCGGGTTTAAGACATGACCAAGTATGTTATTTTAAGGAACTGCGTTTAATATTGCTCTTTAAGCATTATGAAAAGGCCTGCTCCCCACTGAATGGCATTTTTTTTACATCCTTTTTAATTGATGCATGTTTCCTGTAGCAGTGCTTACAAACTAGTCTTGAAAAAGGCCCATAAGATACAAGATTCAGCTCTCATAGACTTAAAGGGTTACTAAACCTAGGACCCTGCATCTGGTCTCCCACAGTACACAGAACTTAGAAATGCAATTATTTTAGTAAATATACACCGACAAATACCTTTTCTCATCAGCAGTATATAGCAGTCTTGTGACTTCTATGGATGTCTGCTTAAAGCTTGTAGGAGGAGTTTTCATTCTACTCTGACTGTCCCATGAGGCTGCAGAACCCCTGAGCCTCTGTCTGGACAGTGCTGATTGGCACTATGCCGATCACATATGCTCTACCAAGAAAAAAAAAGCTCTCTAGCAATATACACCAAACTAAGCATGTGCAGAGTGCCCCCAGAGCTCTGTACTGGGGACTGTGGAAGAAGGAGAGGATCAGAGAGGACAGGATCAGCCTTTTTTACAAAACCCCTTAGATTCCACAGTGTGTTTAACAAGCATGATTTACTGTATTTACTGACTGATTTTACTTTTGTGGGTTTAGTAACACTTTAAGGGTGGTTTGGTCACTATGCTAAATGCTCACAGATTTTAGCAGAATTCTCCTGCAATCCAAATCCAGGCCAGTTTGCTCATCACTAGGCTTTATCCACTATTCTAAGGCTGGGTTCACACCATTGCAAATTGGATGCAGTTTCCCCACATCCAATTCGCATAGCAGGAGATTTTGACCTTCTCTCTATGGAGCTGTTTCACACATCTCCACAGCAGGTCCGGTGCATTTTGCACAAAAACGCTGTGTGACTTTCGGTCCATTTCAGTTCTGAATTCAGCCCAAAATTTGGGCTGAAATCAAACCTGAATCAGTGAACCAAGGTGCACCGGACCCTTGCTGCGAGCCGCTGCGTGTTCTGGTGTGAACCCAGTCTAAAATGAGGAATAACCCCTTTCCCACTCTGTAATGAAAGTGAGACATTCTGTGAGAAGGGAGAGGGAAGATCAGCACTAGGAGCTAATCAGGTGTGCTGCATCTACAGATGAAACATATTGACAAGGAAATGAATAGAGGAATCAGTGTGCTCCTGCTCTTTTACTGTAAAGCCTCAGGCTTGGGTGACCAAACTGTATTGTTAAACAGAGAAGAGTTTGACCTTGTTGAGCTGTCTGGCAAGACTGCATAACCATCAGGACAGACTGGATAAAAATATAAATTATGCGGCAGGTACAACTATGTACTTCTATATGCATTTTAGTTGTTTGACAAAAGTTCAGCTTTAATTTTTTTTTTGGAGCATAAATGCAGTATGGGTCTTAAATGGGGAGGCCCACCAGGAAATCTGGATGGTGTAGCAGCCTATCCAACACTGTAACCAGTAATGTTATATACTTGTAGCTAACAGACATATTCATTGTCTGTGCTCTTCTAAAATATTATAGTGATGCATTCACTGTTTAACCTTGTTAATAATTTGCCATTGAAGAATTTGTGGGAAAAAAGCTACATTATAAGCATTAGCCGAGCATGAGAACAGTTGTAATATCACCCTCAGAGAATAATGAACAGATACTAGAGAATGAAATTCTGACATAGTTTACAGAGCAATAATCCAAACATCTGTTTTAATGACAGGGGATTTGAGAAGAATAGAGAGTACATGGGAAAGCAATGCAAGTTTAAGTGCAGACCTAACATTGAATCAATGTTGTTCAGCTAAATACAGCTTGCTGCTAATATAAGCAATTTTCCTCATATTTCTGGGCCACATGCCAGATGTCAGGATTCAGTTACAGGCACAAGGTCAAGAGGGAATCAAGAAGATGAAATTATATGAATTTGAGAAATAGATAGATAATTACAGACAAAACAGAACACCAAACAGCTATTTCAGCCACTCATGCTGCTTTTTTACAAATAAAATTTAGGAAAGACTATAGTAATTCTTGCTAAGATTCTTCTCACATTGTTTCGCATATAGGACACTGCTTTTTCTTCTATTTGTATATTTTCACAGATGCTTGACCTTTCTGACCAACTTAAATAAGGAATACAGAGAGAAGTGAAATTACATTTGTAATGAGTTTTCTATGCTTTTGTCTCTTTTTTTTAATACATGTTTGAAGTACTTACTATGTTCAGCTAGCAAATCTTATTTTTGTTTGTCACCATGAGTATCTTTTTTAAAGCTATCCATAGCTTATGACCGGACCTTTTCATTGGTACATTTAAAGGAAAGGTGTACTTTTATATAAAGTGTTCTTATCTAGCCTATCTAGCACACCGATTAAAGGAATATGGGTTGGAGTCAAAGCTGCTACCTTTCCCAGTGTTCCACTGTAATCTTTTACTGGGTGCAGTCCACTGCCAAAATCTTCTTACTATTAGTTTTACCAGCAAAATTGACCCTGGATACTTTTAGGAAATAGCATCAGATAAGTCTATTGGGATCTACTGCACAGATGCAGCTTGTGGCAAGAATGGGCTTTCAAAAATTGCTTCCCCTGACATTAATTCAGTCTTGTGCCCATCTGCAGAAGCTTTTCTCTGCTCTCTCTGTTCTCACAGCAGATTTGACAGGAGTGGGAGCCATTGTGAGGAGGGAACAGGGGATGGGCCAAGCCCCGCTGTGTGTGTGTGTACAGACACACAGAGCCTGGCTTGAGATCAAGCCCACATGAGTGTCTCCAAAGCAAGCGTCTTGCTATGAAGGCACTCAGAGAAAGGGAGGAGCCAAAATTACCAGTTGGGGACCCCAAAAGAGGGGGTTCAGGACCCCTCTGTGCAAAACTATTGCACAAAGGAGGCAGGTAGGACATGTATTATTTAAAAAAAAAATTAACCTCTACAATATACTTTAAAGTGGATCTCCACCCAAAAGGGGACTCTCCGCTTGTCTGTCTCCTCCCCCCTCCGGTGGCACATTTGGTACCCAGCTCCGGAAACTTCAGCAGCAAGTTTGGCCCTCACCGCAGCTGGCCCTTTGAGATAGCACAGAGCGATTCGCGTATGCATAGCAGGAATGCGGCTGTGAAGCCAGAAGACCACACTGCTGGTTTCCCTTTCCCAAAATGGTGGTGTCAGCACCCGAGAGCCGATTCAAGAATCGGCTTGGACAAGGACACTGCAGGATCCCTGCACAGGTAAGTGACCTAATAGTGAAAGTCAGCAGCTACAGCATTTGTAGCTGCTGACTTTTAATTTTTTGGTGGGGTGGGGGGGGGGGGGCTGGAGCTCCACTATAAGTATTATAGTGCAAGTCTTCATCATTACAAATGTACATAGGGGGAAATAAGTTATTTTCAAGGTCATAATCTGGTCTTCTGTGGAGACCAATAGTACTGGAGAAAACTATTTGTGCTTCTTTGACAACACACCTTTTAATACATTCCCTAATTTGTTAATTGATAAGAATGATAGCTTTTTATATATATACTGCAGAGTATCAAATTTTTAGCTAATCTATAAATGACACAAAAAAGGGTGTATAATATTTAGGGTACCTTTACAAATTGCTGACACTCCACTGTATACTATTTGCATGAATCTAGGAAACTTGGGAAATCTTTTTAATCTATTTGTACTTTCTGCTGTGTGCATTTAACACATTTTGTGAATGTAGCCTTTTATTGTAGTGGTTCCATATACTATATTAAGTATCAATGTCCAGTACCGTAAATCATTTTGTAATATTTAGAGGGCAGGCCAAAATAAGGGGTTAACTCCTATCTGAAGTCTTGCAGTAGTTTTACAGTAATTGGGTCTCCTGAGATTTGAAATTTAGTATGTTAAGAGTAAAACCTTAGATATCGTTCCCAATTTGTGGGTCAAGAAAACCCTATGATTATTTGTAGCTAGCCACACTTATCTTAAGCTGTTTCATTTTATATTCTGTGGAACGAAAAGCGTTTTTCAGGTTATGCTGACCATTCTGAGTGATAAAGGATCAGCTAAATTAATCTCTTGAGTCTCCCACAGTAAAGAATATAGCTTAAAAAAACTATTTAGAATGTATTTCACTTATGTTGAGAAAAGTATGCTAAATGGTAAATTTAACATATCTTTCGCTTTTAGGTATGATAATATTTTTTCTAATTTAAATGAATGTATTAATGTAGCAGGGTAATGTAGTATAACTTGGGGAGCGTTATAATGACACCTACTCAGATGTACTCAGAACTAAATTTATGTTGCTGCTTAAAGGAAATCAACGGTCTTCTGTATGTGGGAGTTGCTTCTTTCACAGAAGGCTATATATATGCAAGGGAAGCCAGCCTTGTGGGGCAGTCCAGTGTGGGAGCAGTGCAGCAAGGACCTATGTACATTGTGATCTGCTCTTCTGGCAGCATACCTCTTAAATGGGACCAATTTACCTCAATTTGAATAGACTTTGTTTTATGGACTTCCTTAAATCTTAAAGTGGTTGTAAAGGCAAATTACAAAAAAAACATGTCTATACTTACCTGCTCTGTGCAATTGGACCGCACAGAACAGCCTCAATCCTCTTCTTCTCAGGTCCCCCGCTGGTGTTCCTGGCTCTTTCTCTCTTGCTGGTACCCCCAATAGGAAACCAATTCCCATGGGGACACCCATGTGGACTCTCCCGAGCCCTGCTGCTGTATCCATTGACACAGACAGCGGGACTCAGCCCAGACCCCACTCCCTCATCACTGGACTTGAATGACAGGAGCTGGAGCCAATAGTTCCCGCTGCTATCAATCTGCCCAATGAGAGGATCCTGCAGCAGAGAAGGTTTTTTTTACCTTAATGCGTATAATGCATTAAGGTAAAAAACCTTGAGGCTTTAGAACCACTTTAAGATATGGGCAGCACCATTAGGGACAGCACAGCCAGTTATGCACATCCAATTGTTCTCTATTGTATGGTATAGTCATTGGCTGGAAGAGTTCATCTGTAAAGATGTTAAACTAAAGTAATGTACTACCTCCGGTGTATTCAGCAACTTAATTCAGTAAACAAGTTCTTGATCTAGCTGGGTTTACACATGCTGCAGCTGCTGCTCACAGCAAGGGGTCCAGTGCATCCATTCAGGTGCGAATCAGGTCTGAATTTTTGCACGAATTTACACCTGAATCAGAATTAAAGAC
Organism: Glandirana rugosa; assembly: GCA_018402905.1. Lineage (NCBI taxonomy): Eukaryota > Metazoa > Chordata > Amphibia > Anura > Ranidae > Glandirana > Glandirana rugosa. Next base: position 287,447 of record BLSH010385469.1, on the reverse strand, counting down.
ACACAGAACCCTTTCCAATGTGGACCGTGATCATCCCAAGTAGTGTGAAAACCGGCTCCATTGCGAGCTGGGCACACTCTCCTGTCATGCCAATTGGATGCGGGGAAGCCTGCATCCAATTTGCATTAGTGTGAACCCAGCTTTAAAGAAGTTGTCCTGTGTCATTTTTCTGACATGAAGGAAACAAGTGTTTTCCAGCTATGTGTACTCATGGTGTATCTGAAGAATAGGGAGGCAGAAAGTTAAAGCCATAGTTAACTATTAGAATTGGGTAAACGGTTTGCCTGTTTGCCCGTTCGGGGAGCTAGGCTAGATGTTTGCCCCATCGAACGCCCCACAATGCACTTCACAATGCATTCTAGGGTTGCTGGGTAGGTGCAAGGCTTTGCCAGTTAGGGCACAGAGCAGTATTAGAGCCCTGATTGGGTGTGATGATGACTTTGTCAATCACGGCTCAGTGCTCATAGTCCCACCCCACACTATAAAAGGTTCTTTCCCACAGGAAGCTTTTGCAGTGTGTTATTGTAGTGGAGATAGATAGAGCAGGGCTCAGTTTGCTACTAGCGAGTTAGTGTGTTCACTTATTGTGATTCCTCCCTTTTTTTAATTGTCAGTTGGTGTTTCCCCTTTCTTATTTTTTTATTTTTTCATTCAATAAAGTGCATCCAATCACAAATTTCCCAGTTTCTATTGCATTTTGGTAATAAGCCCCCCATCATGTCTGGGAGGCCAACAAGAAGAGGCAGACATTCTCGTGCCACTATAAGGGGGCCAGCAACATCTGTGTTTACAGGCAAAGGTTGACATGGTTTGTCCTCAGGCACGGCACGTTTGTCTCTGTTTAGTGATGTTGCCCATGCTATCCAGCCACAGCATGCAGAGGAGGTGGTGGACTGGCTTACTAAACCATCCTCTTCCTGCTCATCCTCTATGACCCAAGCTGACAGTAGTGCGCGGTCCACTGCAGCTGCCAAAACAGGTTATTCTGCCTCCTTGTCCACAGCTACTCCTGCCATAGCCCCAGCATCATGCATGGAAGAGTCAGCTGAATTATTTGAACACAGCACCAGCCACTTGCTTCTTGAGGATGCACAGACATGACTTGATTCTGATGTTGGTTCTGAGGTAGAGGAAGGGAGTAACATGAGTCTACAGAGAGGGGAGAACATTGATAAACAAGAAATTAGCAGTCATGTTCCCCGAGCCACAGCGTATTGCAAAGTTGGCTCCAGTAATGTTGAGGATGGAGGGGATGATGATGATGATGAGGTCACTGATGGGTCTTGGGCACCAGATAAAGCAGAGGAGGAAAGTTGGGGAGAAACAACCCTAACGAGGCAGGATGTCCTCCAGAGGCAACTAACATGGAAGAGTAGAGACCAGCCACCCTATTCCATCAGATTGTGGAGCTGTTTTCTCCCGGCCCCCTTCCCACAGCTCAGCTGTGAGGGCCTTTTCTAGCACATGTGCAGCCAATCACACTGTTGCAATTTGCAATCTCTGCTGCAAACAGATGAAACGTGGCAACATCACCAGCCATTTGGGTACCACATGCTTGAAAGGCATTTAACATCCCACCACTCAGCCCGTTGGCAAGAGCTCCTGAAAGCCACACACAAGGGACACAATTCTACTCCTACTGACCTTTCATGTCTACCCCCGCTATATCTCATGACCTCTCAGCAGCCTCCACTGACAGGGATGATGGCATAGCAAAGAGTGTCACAGGCCCTTGCAACACGTCTGCCAACAGCACCACACCAGCTGTAGAGTATAGCAAACAAATTTCTCTGCCCCATCTGTTGCATTAAAAAATAAAATACCCTCCCTGCCACCCATATGCCTAGCATTTAAATTCTAGCTTGTTGAAATTGCTGGCTTTACAACTCCTGCCTTTCCATCTGGTGGATTCTGATCCCTTCTGTGAATTTGCAGAATGTGCTGTACCACAAATGCAGGTTCTAAGTCGCTATTTATTTGCACATAAGGCCATTCCAGCTCTGTACCATCACGTGACGGGGCAGGCCCAGAGGTAGTTCATGCCATGGTAGCTTGAGCTTGGAATGGTGGTGTGTGATAATGGCACTAACCTTCTGTCCACCCTTCGACAGGGAAAGTTGACACATGTACCATGCCTGGCACATGTCCTCAATTTGGTGGTGCAGCATTTCTTAAACAGGTATCTAGGGATGCAAAATCTTCTAAGGCAGGCCAAAAGAGTCTGTAGCCATTTCAGGCAGTCATACACAGCCAGTGTTTGGTTGGCTGAAATTCAGTGGGAATTCCACCTGCCCATAAACTGCCTGATTTGTAACATGGCCACCAGGTGGAACTCAACTTTGGCAATGCTGCAGTGGCTGCACATGCAATTGAGGGCCATCAATGAGTACCTGTGTGAGTATGGCACGACGACAGGATCAAGCAGCCTCTGCTTTTTTTCCCAACGCCAATGGCTGATCATTAAAGATGCATGCACTGTACTGTCATCATTTGAGGGGGTGACAAGGATGGTGAGCCATGACAATGCATGCATCAGTGACACAATCCCTCTTGTCTCCCTGCTGAAGCATACTTTGCAAAGCATTATGAACAGGACACTCATGGCAGAGCAGCAGGAGGAAGAGGAGGACTTCCTTTCCTCTCAAGGCACGCTTTATGCAGATCATATTCCTGCGACGCCACAGAACACACAAGAGGAGAGGGAGGAGGAGCATTCTGGCAGTTTTGGAGGCATTAAAGCAGAGGAAGACATATGTCAAACCTTAAGAGATGGTTTTTAGTCCCCAGAAACCTTGGGAGTAGTATGTGGCTGGCTGGGAGGAGACAGTTCCAGATGCTGTAATTTTCAGTGACTCTGAGGGCTCTGCTTCTCATGCCTCCACAAACTTGAGGTGCATGGGCTCCTTTATTTTTCAAAGCCTGCTAAAGGACCCGAGAATTTGTGGCATCAAGAAGAAGGATCATGATTGGTTGGCAACCCTCCTTTACCACCGTTACAAGGGGAAAGTCTTGGAACTCACCCTGCCCTCGCAGGGGGAGCACAGGATGAAATATCTTGAGGACACCTTAAAGAGGAGTTTATGTTACACCTTTCCAGAATGTGGTAGGTTACAGTCTCATGGAAAAGCTAGTTTTGGGGCTTCTGTTGGTCAAAGGAAGAGCAGCTTCAAGATCCCATTGGCAATGTCTGCATCATATGGTGGAAGATTAGCTAGGGGCAACAACAGACATGGAGAGTAAGAATGGGCCGAACAACCCCCCCCCGGTTCGGTTCGCACCAGAACTTGCAAACAGGCAATAAATTTGTGCAAACATCCAAACCCTATTAAAGTCTATGGGACACGAACATGAGAAATCAAAAGTGCTCATTTTAAAGGCGTGTATGCAAGTTATTTCCATAAAAAGTGTATGGGGACCTGGGTACTGCCCTAGGGTATATGTATCAATGCAAAAACATTTTTCAAATCAATCATTTTTTCAGGAGCAGTGATTTTAATAATGCTTAAAGTGAAAAAATAAAAATAAAATATTTATTTTAATATAATGTCTGGGGGTCCCCTTAGTCTGCCTGTAAAGTGGGGCATCTGTGTGATGTGTAGAACAGTGCCGGACAAAATGACATTTCTAAAGGAAACATGTCATTTAAAATTGCGGCTGTAATGTATTGTCGGCTCCCGGATATAGATAAAAATCACCAAAAAAATGGCGTGGGGTCCCCCCAGTCCATACCAGATCCTTCAGGTCTGGTATGGATTTTAAGGGGAACTCCACACCAAAATATTGACGTGGGGTCCCCCAAAATTCATACCAAACCCTTATCCGAGCATGCAACCTGTCCGAGTAGGATGGGGAGGGGACGAGGGAGTTGCACCAGGGTACATGCCCTCAACATGTGGGGTGGGGTGGGTGCTTTGGGGCAGGGAGGCTCAGCGCCCCCCACCCCAAAACACCTTGTCCCCATGTTGATGGGGACAAGAGCCTCTTCCCAACAACCCTGGGCTATGGTTGTCGGGGTCTGCGGGCAGGGCTTATTGGGATCTGGAAGCCCCCTTTAACAAGGGGGCCCCAGATCCCGGCCCCCCCCATATGAATGGGTATCGGGTACATCGTACCCCTACCCATTCACCAAAAAAGTGTGGAAACTGTAAAAAGGACAGGAGACAGTTTGGGACCTTTATTAAGAAAGAAAAAAAAATCCCCAGATGTAATCCATCGTCAATCATGGCACACGATGACCCGAAAAATAAGAAAAAAGAAACCCAAACGGCTCCTCCCTGATGGGAGGGCTCCTGTCGACTGACCTATTTTTGCTTTGACAGTTTATTCATAGTCAAGGGCAGGGTCACCCAGTGATGTAACTGAGTGACCCTGCCCCCATTTGAAGTCACCTGATGTCAGAAGTGGGTGGGGTCACATGCTTACGTCACTGGGTGGCCCCACCCTTGACTATAATTAAACTGTCACCGAAAAGAGAGATCAGTCAGCGGGAGCCCTCCCATCGAGGAGGAGCTGTCTTGTTTTTTTCTTATTTTTCTAGTCCATCGCGCGCCATGATTGAGGATGGATTACATCCCAGGACACTTTTTTCCTTTTTTGATAAAGGACGATTCCCAAACTGTCTCCTGTGTTTTTTCTTTTTTTACACTTTTTTGGTGAATGGGTAGGGGTACAATGTACCCGATACTCAGTCACATGGGGGGGCGGGATCTGGAGGCCCCCATGTTAAAGGGGGCTTCCAGATTCCAATAAGCCCCCCAGCTGCAGACCCCAACAACCACCGACCAGGGATGTCGGAAAGAGGCCCTTGTCCTCATCAACATGGGGACAATGTGCTTTGGGGGGACCCCAAAGCACCCTCCCCATGTTGAGGGAATGTGGCCTGGTATGGTTCTGGAGGGGGGGCACTCACTCGTCCCCCCCATCCTGACCTGCCAGGTTTCATGCTCGGATAAGGGTCTGGTATGGATTTTTGGGGGACCCCCATACCTTTTTTTTAAATTTTGGCACGGGATTCCCCTGAAAATCCATACCGGCTCGAAGGGCCTGGTTTGGATTTTGGGGGGACCCTTATGCCATTTTTAAAAAATTTTGGGGTGGGTTCACGTTAAAATCCATGCCAGACCCAGGGCCTGGTTTTCTGGTTTGGAATTTGGGGGGGACCTCATGCTATTTTTTTCCTAATTCTGTCATAGGATTCCCTTTAACCACTTCAATACACTGTGTTATATATACTACACTGACTACACCATATAGTCTGAACTGTATTATATATACTATGGGGACTGCACTCTATAAAATTGTAATGACATGGCCCAGTCAAACAGGTGCAGAAAAATTAGGCATTGGGTGTTGGTGGTGGCAGAACACTATAACCCCTCACAGTTACTCTTGTTGGGCACAGGAACGGGCCCTGCTGTTGAAAATTATTTTAAAAATTGTTATATCATGCACTTGTAAAACAGGTGTAGAAAAATTGGACTTTGGGTGTTGGTGGTGACAGAACACTGTAACCCCTCACAGTTATTCTTGTTGGGTGCAGGAATGGCCCTGTTGTTGAAAATTATTATAACAATTGTATTGACATGCCCCAGTCAAACAGGTGCAGAAAAATTGGACCTTGGGTGTTGGTGGTGCCCTAAAAACAAAATATTGTTGGAAGCTAGCATCATCAAGATTCAGGAGGCATGGGATAGGCAGCATAGGTAGTCTTCAAGGGATCCCAGATCCCTAGAAAATTCAGTTACATCAGCATCAGGGGCTTGATAGCTGCTGATCCAGGACTGATTCATTTTTATAAATGTGAGCCTATCAATGGAGTCTGTGGACAGGCGCACACTTTGATCCATTGTGAACCCTCCAGCAGCACTGAATGTCCATTGAGAAAGTATGCTGGATGCAGGACAGGTCAGTAGCTCAATTGCATATTGAGCAAGTTCACATCAGTGGTCCATCCTCAAGACCCATTAACTCAGTGGATGCTCAGTTGGAAAGGTTTCCAAGTCTGCTCTTGCCCTAGATATTCCTGCACCATATAATGCAGACGCTGCCGATGGTTGCTTGAACCTATCAGTCCTGGGCATTGAGGACTGAAGAATCGTTTAAAGGCACTGGTCAGCCAGCCACCTTCTCCACCGCTCTTCCTCTGACTGAAGGAAGCCTCAGAAACACATTGTCCAGAACCAGGAAATGGTAACCTCCCAGGGTCTGGAAAGGCGTTGCACAAACTTTTCTTTAAGGTATCTTGAAGATGCTTCAACCTCTGCTCCCTCTGTGAAGGTAGGATGAGCTCTGCAAGTTTACCCTTGTAACGTGGATCAAGAAGGATTGCCAGCCAGTAATGATCCCTCTCCTTGATACCACGAACCCTGGAGTCTTTTCGCAGGTTTTGCAGAATCAGGGAGGCCATGCAGCATAAGTTTGAGGAGGCATGAGAGTCCTCTGGGTCACTGAGGATGACATTGTTAGGAACTAACTCCTGCCAGCCACGTACAACTCCTTGGGTTTCTGGGGACTGAAAACCATCCCTTGAAGACTGCTGCATTTTATCCTCTACATCCATGCTGACACAATCCTCTTCCTCCTCTTCCTCTTCTTCCTGTGTGTTTGGCGGCTCTGCAGGAATGCTATCTGCATAAAGGGGGCCTTGAGAGAAAAGAAGTCCTTCCTCTCGCTGTTCTTTTCCCTAAAGTGCCCTGTCCATGATTCCAAGAAGTGTGTGCTCCAGCAGGAAGACTAGAGGGACAGTGTCACTGATGCATGCATTGTCGCTGTTCACCATCCTTCTGGCCTCCTCAAATGGTTATAGGACAGTGCATGCATCCTTGATCAGTAGCCACTGGCGTAGCAAAAAGAAGCCACGCTCCCCTGAGCCTGTCCTGATGCCATACTCACACAGGTACTCATTGATGGCCCTCTGCTGTGTGTGCAGCCGCTGCAACATTGCCAATGTTGAGTTCCACCTGGTGGGCATGTCACAAATGAGGCGGTTGGTGGGCAGGTTGAATTCCCACTGAATGTCAGCCAGCCAAGCACTGGCATTGTATGACCGCCAGAAATGACCACAGACTTTTCTGGCCTGCCTGAGAATATCTGGTAAGTCTGGGTACCTGGTCAAGAAATGCTGCACCACCAAATTCAGGATGTGTGCCAAGCATGGAACATGTGTCAAGTGTCCCTGTCGGTTGGTAGAGAGAACGTTGGTGCCATTGTCACATACAACCATTCCTGGCTCAGAGCTCTGAGTCTGCACCCACAGAGCTGACAGAATCTCTGGCCCAGTGTGGCTCCTGTCCCCTAGACAGACCAACTGAAGCACCGCATGGAATCTTTTAGCCTGACTGCTTGCATAGCCCCTTGAATGCTTAGGGAGCACTGCTGGTTCAGAGGACACTTCTGCAGAAGATGCCACAGAGGAAGAAGAAGAGGAGGGGGTGGAGGAAGCAGATGTGGCAGAATCACCACCATTTTTTTGGAGGCTTGTTGGCCGAACTAGCTCCAACGCTGAACCTTGTCTTGCATCCTTCACTGCTGCCAGCAGAGTTACCCAGTGTGTTGTGAAGGAAAGGTAACGTCCCTGACCATGCCTGCTGGACCATGAGTCAGCGTTAATATGAACCTTGTTGCTGACCGCCCTGTCTAAGGAGGCCAAAACATTGCTGTCCATGTGACAGTAGAGAGCTGCAATGGCCTTACGTGAAAAGAAATTTATTTTTGGAACCTGCCACTGTGGTACAGCACATTCCACAAATTCACAAAAGGGGGCAGAGTCTACCTGCTGAAAAGGCAGCAGTTGAAGTGCTAGCAACTTGGCCAAGCTAACATTTAGATGCTGAGCATTTGGATGTCTGGGTCAGTATTTTTTTTACGGTTCAGAAACTGGGGTAGGGAAATTTGCCTGCTGAAATCAACTGGTGGTGTACTACTAGCAAATTGGCTACAAGTACTTGTGGCACCCATTGCTATACCTTCATTCCTCTGAGTGCAGGCTTTTGAGAGGACTGGAGGTATAGTAGGGGTTGAGATCACAGATGAGGAGCAAGAAGTCTGCCTTGTTTTATGATGTGGGTCTTTGAGGTGCTGTTGCCAATGGACTGCATGGCAGGTTGTCATATGTCTTGTCAAGCATGTGGTGCCCAAGCAGCTGCTGTTCTGGCTGCGCTTGATCTGCTTCAGACATTGATTGCCAACAGCAATGGTGCAATCTACTGCACAAATGTTGAAAAAAGCCCACACCAAAGAACGTTTGGAAGTCAGCAGGGAGTCAGCAGTGCCCTGCACCTGTGGAGCTCTGTGGTGTGATGCAATAGGGTGGCTGCCCTTAAGCTGGCCCCTGGAGGACATCATGCGTCATTGGAGTTGTGCCTCCTCCTCTTCCTCGCTTTCCACCTCTCTTCTCTCAAGGACCCAAGTACAGTCATTGTCCTCATCATTCCCTCCCTCCTCGTCACTGGAGCAAACTTGGCAGTATGCTGCAACTGGGGGAACATGACTGCTAGTTTCTTGTCCTTCTGTGGCACACCCTCTCAATAGGCTCACGTTACTCCCTTCCTCAACCTGGGAACCAACATCGGAGCCTTCATATGGCTGCGCACCCCCCATCAGCATGTAACCGACACTATGGTTGAATAATTCTGGTGACACCTCCGTGTTTATTACAGTTGTATACCATTGGTCTTTTGGAGTGTTAGCAGCTGTTATATAGTTAGTCAGGTTGAAAAAAGACACAAGTCCATCCAGTTCAACCAAAAAAAAAAAATATGTATATGCATATATATATATATATATATATATATATATACATATACACATACACACATACAACCAAATAATCCCATATACAATCCTTCACCCACAGTTGATCCAGAGGAAGGCAAAAAACCCCAGCAAAGCATGGATCCAATTTGCTATAACGGGGGAAAAAATTCCTTCCTGATTCCCCGAGAGGCAATCGGATTCACCCTGGATCAACTTTACCTAAAGATGTTAGTACCCAGTTATATTATTTACATTAAGGAAAGAATCCAGGCCTTTTTTAACCCCTTCCTTACCGGGCACTTAAACCCCCCTCCTGCCCAGACCAATTTTTGGCTTTCAGCGCTGTCGCATTTTGAATGACAATTGCTCGGTCGTGCGACGTTGCACCCAAATAAAATTTGCGTCCTTTTTTTCCCACAAATAGAGCTTTCTTTTGGTGGTATTTGATCCCCTCTGCGTCATTTCTGATCGCCGCTATAAACAAAAAATGAGCGACAATTTTGCAAAAAAGAACAATATTTTTTACTTTTTGCTAAAGTACAAAATCCATTAAAAAAAATATTCATCAGTTTTGGCCGATATATATTCTTCTACATATTTTTGGTAAAAAAAAAATCGCAATATATTGATTGGTTTGCGCAAACGTTATCACATCTACAAACTGGGAATTGATTTATGGCGTTTTTATTATTTTATTTTTTTTTTACTAGTAATGGCGGCGATCTGCGATTTTTATCGGGACTGCGATATTGCTGCAGACATGTCGGGCATTTTTTACACATTTTTGGGACCATTGGCATTTATACAGCGATCAGAAATTTAAATGTCCACTGATTACTGTATAAATGTCATTGGCAGTGAAGGGGTTAACCAGCAGGGGGCAGTGAAGGGGTTAAATATGTTCCCTGGCTGTGTTCTAACTGTGGGGGGGGCAGGGCTGGCCGGGACATAACAGATCTAACTGATCCCAGTGACAGGGATCAGTAGATCTGCTATGTCCCCTGTCACAGAACGGGGAACCGCCGTGTTTACAACGGCGGTTCCCCGTTCTGAGGCTCCTGAAGGAGATCGGTGGGTCCGGGCGGACATCGAGTCCGCCCGAGCCACGGGCACGCTCGCGCAGTGTGCGGCGCGCGCACCGCTGCTGCCACTAGGGGGCGCGCGAGGAGCGTGCACAAGGGACGACGTCCATGGACGTCGTCCCGGCATTCCAGATCCGCGCTGGAGCCGTACTATGGCAATAGCGCGGCGTCTCTTCCCGTTGGTTTGATTATTTTCCGTACCTCCTCGAGTCGATACTCCTTTCTAATCTCCTAGACTTAAATAAGAGAGAACTCTTCTCCTCTCATTCCCCCCTATACTAGTCGTACATGTTCATATATTCACCAGGTATATCACTTGAACCACACCTCAATAAATGAAATTCCAGTAGTGTTTCCTGTTCCCCCGTGAGAAATGCAGATCTCCTTTTTTCTAAAGTAGATGTTTATGCCTTTCCAAAGAAGTGTCATTCTCGACACTTTTACACCTTATCTGAGGGGGGTCTCCACCAAAACCGGTCGTGCCAACTAACGAAATTGGTGAGGTCTAGGCGCGATAACGGTATCATGCCGAGGTCGCGCCTAGACCTTACGGCCCTGCTGCAGGTAC
>BLSH010385469.1:243815-276641 GCA_018402905.1 Glandirana rugosa | reverse complement strand
TCTTTTGCAATCTGTCGTTCGTTGTGAATTTTTGCATCCTTGATTTCCTTTTTACATATTCTGTTATATTCTTTGTAACATTTAAAAGATGGTAGTGTTCCCTCATTTTTATATTTTTCAAATGCTCTTTTCTTATCATTTATAACTTTTTTAACTTTGGCCGTGAGCCACATTGGTTTTCTTTTTAGCCTCTTAAATTTATTGCCCATGGGAATATACTTTGCAGTGAGTTCGCATACAGTTTTTTTGAAAAATTCCCATTTCTGTTCTGTGTTCATTGATGCCAATATTCCCTCCCAGTCTAAGTCCTGGAGAGCAGCCCTCATCTTTGTAAAATTTGCTCTCTTAAAATTAAGTGTTTTTATCTTTCCCATTTGTGTTTGTTGCTTGCAGCTTACATTAAATGAAATCATGTTATGGTCACTGTTACCCAGATGTTGTTTTATATGAATATTGGTAATACGCTCTGCATGGTTTGAGATTACCAGGTCCAACAAAGCATCATTCCTAGTTGGGGCCTCAATAAACCGGACCATAAAATTGACCTGTAATAGGTCTATAAATTTTTACCCTTTAGCTGTCCCAGCAGTGCCATTACTCCAGTTAATTTCCGGGTAGTTAAAATCCCCCATTATTATCACTGTCCCAGCCCTTGCAGCTCTTTCTATCTGTGCAATGAGCAGAGTCTCCACCTCCTCTTTAACACTGGGAGGTCTATAACAAACTCCAATGATAACCTTTGTAGTGCGCACACCCATATGCAGATCTACCCATAATGCTTCAGACTCATCACACTCTCCATCAACTAGGTCCTCATTCACACTCGCTTTGAGATCACTTCTCACATAGAGACAGACACCACCACCCCTCCGTTTTACCCTGTCTTTCCGAAAGAGAGCATAGCCAGGAATATTAATAGCCCAGTCATGTGAAGAATGAAGCCAAGATTCAGCTATACCAATCAAATCATAGTTCTCCTCATGCACCAGAGCTTCTAGCTCACATATTTTGCTTGGCAGACTCCTGGCATTGGTGAACAAACACTTTAATTCACTGTCACCTTTTGCACATGTATCTTGCATATTTTTAATTTTAGCACAAACAGTACCATTTCCTATGGTTGATTGTAACATGGGAACCTTCATATCATCTTTCTTTGCCCTCCCCCCATCTTTCCCCATTCCACCCACCAATAGGGGCTGACCCCTGTCTGACCTGTCTACCCCGTTATAATCTAATGCACCCTCCCCCCTCAATCCTAGTTTAAATACTCCTCCAGCCTTCCCATAAACCTCTCCCCTAGCACAACAGACCCCCTTCCATTTAGGTGCAGACCATCTTTAGCATATAGGTTGCATTTTTGACCTTTTTTACCAGGAGCGCAGTATTTTATTTCTCTTTTTACTCCTCCGTGCATGATGGTGGGGCTATAGAAGGAGTAACTGTTGACAAGCATCCGGTGGAATAGGCCACTTTGGCAGCTGCGTTGTAAGGCAAACTAGTATGAGCCTGGGTGACAGAGGATGAGGAGGATGAGGGTGGCTTAGTTATCCACTCCACCAACTCTTCTGCAGGTTGTGGCTCTATAGCACGGCCAACAGCAGAAAAAATGGACAAGCATGACCCGACTGTAGAGGATGCACCATGTTAGCCACCAACATTTTTCTCTGTAGACACAGAGGCTGCTTGCCCTCTTTTAGTGACCTGGGAGCATCTGCCTCTCCTTGGTGGCCTAACGGACATGATGGGGATTTTATTTAACTGTGCACTACAATGAATGCACTGTATATATAGTCTACTCTGACTGCACTGTATATATATATATATATATATATATATATATATATATATATATATATAGTGTCTCACAAAAGTGAGTACACCCCTCACATTTTTGTAAACATTTAATTATATCTTTTCATGTGACAACATTGAAGAAATGACACTTTGCTACAATGTAAAGTAGTGAGTGTACAGCTTGTATAACAGTGTAAATTTGCTGTCCCCTCAAAATAATTCAACACACAGCCATAAACCTGTTTCTTACCAGGTCATTGTGAAATGACGTCGGCAGGAACCGCTCGTTGATCCGGGCCGACCTCTTATGACGTCGGCCACTTCTCGCCGCTACTGCAGACCCTGGGGGCCCGCAGAGCGGCGATCACAGATTGATCTTGTGCCAGGGGGGTCGTGTCCCCCATGATCGGGGTAAAGAGCCAATAAAATTGTCTCTTTACCACGTGACCGGCTGTGTCCAATCACAGCCGGTCACTACCGATCACCACGTGCACGCCGCTCATGCGCATCCCAGGGGTGCGCAGCCCGGCGATCGGGGCTGAAGCCCAGCTCCGATCACTGTAAAGAGCCAATAGAATTTGCTCTTTACCACGTGACCGGCTGTGTCAATCACAGCCGGTCATGTGATGTAAACAAACCGCGGTAATGAGCTGTTACCGCGGTTCTCCCTGTCACACACCAATCGTGTGTGACAGGGAGATTGCGGTAACAGCTTGTTACCGCCTACTGCACACCAAGCACACTGATCACCCCCCCAATAAATAGTACCTGTCACCACCCCATCAAAGTACCTGTCACAGCCCATCAGAGTACCTGTCACCTGTGCATCAGAGTACCTGTCACCTGTCCATCAAAGTACCCGAGTACCTGTCACCTGTCCATCAAAGTACCCGAATACCTGTCACCATCCCATCAGAGTACCCGAGTACCTGTCACCAACTCATCAAAGTACTCAAATACCTGTCACCAACCCATCAAAGTACCCGAGTACCTGTCACCAGACCATCAGAGTACCCAAGTACATGTCACCAGACCATCAGAGTACCCGAGTACCTGTCACCTGCCCATCTGAGTACCCAAGTACCTGTCACCTGTCCATCAAAGTACCTGAGTACCTGTCACCATCCCATCTGAGTACCCGAGTACCTGTCACCATCCCATCAGAGTACTCGAGTACCTGTCAAAGTACCCAAGTACCTCTCACCAGACCATAAGAGTACCCAAGTACCTGTCACCAGACCATCAGAGTGCCCGAGTACCTGTCACCATCCCATCAGAGTACCCGAGTACCTGTCACCAGATCATCAGAGTACCCTAGTACACCTGGATGTTCGGGTTCGGCCAAACTTCGCAAAGAAGTTCGGGTTCGGTATCGAACTTGACCCGAACTTGACCCTGGACCCCAAAGCCCATTGAAGTCAATGGGGACCCGAACTTTTCAGCACAAAAATGGCTGTAAAAAAGTCCTGGAAAGTGCTAGAGGGCTGCAAAAGGAAGTAAAATGGGGGTAAGAGTAGGACATGTGCCCTACAAAAAATGGATATAGGGAAAATAACTTAAAATCAAATAAAAAAATTAAAATGGAAAGGAGGGGTGGATGTGGAGTAGGAGCCTAGAGGTTGACTAGGCCGTGACCGTGGCAGTGTAGGTGGAAGTGGCGGTGGTGGAGGAGGAGGAGGAGGAGGTAGCCAACACTTTTTGTTGTTTTTTTTTTTTTTAATTGGGGTAGCCCCCAAAATATTGAGGTCTATTCAAAAAAACAAGTTTACCAATGGCTGTTTGAGGCCGGTCTAAATGTCTATTCTGCAGGACTTATTACAGGAGCAGCAGGAACCTCTCCCTATACAACTAGGAGAAGATTTTAGAACAATAATCTGTCCCTTACAGCACCAGCCGGAACCTCTCCCTATAGAACTAGGGGATGATTATAGCACAATAATCTGTCCCTTACAGCACCAGCAGGAACCTCTCCCAATAGAACTAGGAGATGATTATAGAACAATAATCTGTCCCTTACAGCAACAACAGGAACCTGACCCTATAGCAGTAGGCGATGATTTTAGAACAATAATCTGTCTCTTACAGCAACAGCAGGAACCTCTCCCTATAGCACTAGGAGATGATTTTAGAACAATAATCTGTCCCTTACAGAAACAGCAGGAACCTGATCCTATAGAACTAGGAGATGATTTTAGAACAATAATCTGTCCCTCAAAGCAGTAGACTCTACCTAGTCCAGTATCAGATCGTTCTGTAATGCAGGATGAGATGTTATTAGATCTGCAATCCAACCCTAAAAGCAGGAGTAGTAAACTCTACCTAGTCCACAATCAGATTGTTCTGTAATGCACGATGAGATCTGCAATCTGTCCCTCAAAGCAGTAGTAGTAGTAATCTCTACCTAGTCCAGAATCAGATCGTTCTGTAATGCAGGATGAGATCTGCAATCTGTCCCTCAAAGCAGTAGTAGTAGAAATCTCTACCTAGTCCAGAATCAGATCGTTCTGTAATGCAGGATGAGATGTTATTATATCTGCAATCTGTCCCTCACAGCGCCGGCAGCATCCTCTCCCTACACTAGCCTGAGAGCATGTGACATGCAGCACTACGTGACTCCAGCTTATACAGAGGCTGGGTCACATGATGCACTGGCCAATCACAGCCATGCCATTAGTAGAAGTGGCTTCTAAGGGCAGACCAGTGAAATGCTTGTTGATTGGTTGCCCTGCAGCTATTCAACAGGTGGGATAAAATACCCAAACACCGAATCCGAACCCAAACTTTTTTCAAATGTCCAGGTTTGGGTCCGGGTCACGGACACCCCAAAGTTCGGTACGGACCAGAACTTTACAGTTCGGGTTCGCTCAACTCTACCGAGTACCTGTCACCTGCACATTAGAGTACCCGAGTACCTGTCACCTGCCCATCAGAGCACCTGTCACCTGCCCATCAGAGTACCTGTAACCTGCCCATCAGAATACCTGAGTACCTGTCACCAGCCCATCAGAGTACCCGAGTACCTGTCACCTGCCCATCAGCGTACCCGAGTACCTGTCACCTGCCCATCAGATTACCAGAGTACCTGTCACCTGCACATAAGAGAACCTGAGTACCTGTCACCAGCCCAGCAAAGTACCTGAGTACATGTCACCTGCCCATTAGAGTACCCAAGTACCTGTTACCAGGCCATCAGCATACCCGAGTACCTGTCACCAGACCATCAGTGTACCAGAGTACCTGTCACCTGCCCATCTGAGTACCCAAGTACCTGTGACCAGCCCATCAGCGTACCCGAGTACCTGTCACCTGCCCACCTGAGTACCTGAGTACCTGTCACCTGCCCATCAGAGTACCCGAGTACCTGTCACCTGCCCTTCAGATTACCCAAGTACCTGTCACCAACCCATCTGAGTAACCGAGTACCTATCTGCAGCCCATCAGAGTACCCAAGTACCTTTTACCAATCCATCAGATTACCCGAGTACCTGTCTCCAGCCCATCAAAGTACCCAAGTACCTATCTGCAGCCCATCAGAATACCTGAGTACCTATCTGCAGCCCATTAGAGTACCCGAGTACCTAACTGCAGCCCATGCCTCATAGAATATACCTTGGGTGTTTGCTTTCCAAAATGGGGTCATTTTGTGGGTAATTCCACTGTCCTGGTCTCCGGGGCCTTCAAAAGTTTGATGGGTATGAATGAAATTTTATGTGTAATTTATGCTCGTAGAATGCCTGACGGTGCTCCCTGCATGTTCGGCCTCTGTATGTGGCCAGGGTGTGAAAAAGTCTCACATGGTATCGGCATACTCGGGACCAGTAGCAGAATATATTTTGGGGGGTAATTTTTGCTATGTGCATGCTATGTGTTAGAAATATCTTATAAATTGACCACTTTGTGTAAAAATAAAAGTGTTTTCATTTTCTTTCCACGTTTTTCGAAGACTTGTGAAAAAAATTAACCATTCAAAAGACTCATAATGACTCATAGATTATATGTTGGGGTGTTTTCTTTCCAAAATGGGGTCATTTTGTGGGTGATTCCATTGTCCTGGTGCTCCAGGGCCTTCAAAAGTGTAATGGGTCTTTAGGAAATTCGATGTGAAATTTCTGCTCCTAGAATGCCCGACGGTGCTCCCTGCATGTTGGACCTCTCTATGTGGCCAGTCTGTGTAAAAGTCTGACACACGTGGTATCGCCATACTCGGGATGAGTAGCAGAATGTATTTTGGGGTGTAATTGGAAGTATGCATATGCTGTGTGTGAGAAATAACTTGTTGTTATGACAATTTTGTGCAAAAAAAAACTTCAAAAAACTCGCCATGCCTCTTACTAAATACCTTGGTATGTCTACTTTTCAAAATGGGGTAATTGTACTTTCCTGACATTTCAGGGCCTCAAAAAATGAGGTAGGCCATCAGTGCATCAGGTATGATCAATTTTCAATGATTGGCACCATAGCTTGTAGACTGTATAAACACACAGACCAAATAATATACACGTATTTGGGTTATTCTTACCAAAGATAGGTAGCAGTATAGGTTTTGGCCCAAATTTATGAACAAAAATTATTTATTTGCAAAATTTTATCACAGAAACATAAAAAAGGTGTTTTTTTTTTCAAAATGTTCGCACTTTTTTCACTTATGTCGCAAAAAATAAAAAACCCAGAGGTTCTTAAATACCACCCAAAGAAAGCTCTATTTGTGTGAAAAAAATGATAAAAATGTTGTTTTGGTACAGTGTAGCATGAGAGAGTAATTGTCATTCAAAGTGTGAGAGCGCTGAAAGCTGAAAATTGGTCTGGACAGGAAGGGGGTATAAACGTCCTGTATTGAAGTGGTTAATGTCTAAACCGCTGGCAACAAAAGTGAGTACACCCCTAAGTGAAAATGACCAAATTGAGCTCAAAGTGTCAATATTTTGTGTGGCCACCATTATTTTCCAGCACTGCCTTAACCCTCTTGGCCATGGAGTTCACCAGAGCTTCATAGGTTGCCACTGGAGTCCTCTTCCACTCCTCCATGACGACATCATGGAGCTGGTGGATGTTAAGAGATCTTGTGCTCCTCCATCTTCCGCTTGAGGATGATCCACAGATGCTCAATAAGATTTAGGTCTGGAGACATGCTTGGCTAGTCCATCACCTTTACCCTCAGCTTCTTTAGCAATGCAGTGGTCATCTTGATGGTATGTTTGGGGTCGTTATCATGTTGGAATACTGCCTTGTGGCCCACTTTCCAAAGGGAGAAGATCATGCTCTGCTTCAGTATGTCACAGTACATGTTGGCATTCATGGTTCCCTCAATGAACTGCAGCTCCCCAGTGCTGGTAAGGAACTCTCTGAGGATCTGAAAAAAATAATTTTTGCTCTACATAAAGCTGGCCTAGGCTATAAGAAGATTTCCAAGACCCTGAAACTGAGCTGTAGCATGGTCTATACAGGGGTTTAACAGGAAAAGTTCCACTCAGAAAAGGCCTCGCCATGGTCGACCAAAGAAGTTGAGTGCACATGCTCAGCATCATATCCAGAGGTTGACTTTGAAAAATAGACGTATGAGTGCTGCCAGCATTGCTGCAGAAGTTGAAGGGGTGGGGGTGAGCCTGTCAGTGCTCAGACCATACGTAGCACACTGAATCAAATCGGTCTGCATGGCTGTCATCCCAGAAGGAAGCCTCTTCTAAATATGATGCACAAGAAAGCCTGCAAACAGTTTGCTGAAGACAAACAGACTAAGGACATGAATTACTGGAACCATGTCCTGTGGTCTGATGAGACAAATGTAAACTTATTTGGTTCAGTTGGTGTCAAGCGTGTGGCGTCAACCAGGTGTGGAGTACAAAGACAAATTGTGTCTTGTCTACAGTCAAGCATGGTGGTGGGAGTGTCAAGGTCTGGGGCTGCATGAATGTTGCCAGCACTGGGGAGCTACAGTTCATTGAGGGAACCATGAATGCCAACATGTACTGTGACATACTGAAGCAGAGCATGATTCCCTCCCTTCGGAAAGTGGGCCACAGTGCAGTATTCCAACATAACGACCCCAAACATACCATCAAGACGACCACTGCATTGCTAAAGAAGCTGAGGGTAAAGGTGATGGACTGACCAAGCATGTCTCCAGACCTAAACCCTATTAAGCATCTGTGGGGCATCCTCAAGTGGAAGATGGAGGAGCGCAAGGTCTCTAACATCCACCAGCTCCTTGATGGCAACATGGAGGAGTGGAAGAGGACTCCAGTGGCAACCTGAAAATATCTGGTGAACTCCATGCCCAAGAGGGTTAAGGCAGTGCTGGAGTTATTTTGAGGGGACATCAAATTTACACTGTTATACAAGCTGTACACTCACTGCTTTACACTGTAGCAAAGTGCTATTTCTTCAGTGTTGTCACATAAAAAGGTATAATAAAATATTTACAAAAATGTGAGGAGTGTACTCACTTTTGTGAGATACTGTATATGTAAAAGTCATGTTAAAGTTAAAAAATATTAAAACTAAATGATCATTTAAAATGAAAAGGCCCTATAGTTTATTGGTAGAGGTGGCATGTAGACAGACAACTTTGTTTATATTTCATTTATTACTCAATCTTTGGGAAAAAGCGATTTGACGTAAGTAATTGCGTGTTTTTAAGCAGTCTTCCTTTGTATGTGATATACTATCTTGAAAAACAAACACAAAATATGTTTTATAACCATAGGCCCTAACAACAAATCATGTCTATAGCCCACTGTCAGAGTATATGTTCCCGTGTCTGCCTTTGTTAGTATTTATGTATGATAACCATCAAATGAACTAGGAAAGCAAAATAAAAGTTCTCTGAGTACATCTGCTAGGAAGCTGGAAATTAATGAATGTATTATTGTTGGACGGTGTCCTCTTCGAAGTTTCTACAGTGTGATAGAATCACATTGTTTGTTATATTTATAAAAATAATTCTCCATTTGAATTTATTAGTGTCTGACATTGCTTTTGTCTTGTTTTGCGTTATTTTGAGAAATTCCTAATGAAACAATGGATTTATGGCCTTTCTGTACATATTGTGCTGACTAAGCTTTGTAACTTATTTCAAATTTTTCTTGGCAGTTAGTAACTACCCAACAACATGCCTGAATTACATTTACCTAATTTCTTTTTCTGTAAATCTCAGTTTAAAAGAAACATTTTATTTTAAAATGTATGTACATCCTGACAATACACTTCTATTAAGTGACAATGGTGCAGCGCTGAATTAAACAAAGCCCATAGTAGTAAAACTCCAAAACATATCCAAGAGGCGCTTGCTGTAGTTACATGTATATGTCAAATGCGTGAAGAGACCATCACCAACACCCGAACACACTGCCCCTTACCCTCCAGCATGGATCCTTAGGCAAGGATCAAATGTGCATTGGATAGCAATCCGATAACTACAGCAGCAATCCACCTTAAGGATGTTTCCTGGCATCCCCACCATGGCAGCGGAAGTCTGAGCCCGGTCATATGAGTCTACTGTGTCACTTCTATTATTTTCTCCCTTTTGAAAGCTCTAATAAATTTTCAATAAGTGCAAAGATTAGCTGTTGGTCCTTGCAAGATACAACAAGCTTAAGCAACATTTAAATCATTCTTAAATCGCTGATAGTGTTCCTAGGTGCCCAAACAGGAACATCAAGACAGGGATTGAAGTGTGGGAATCCTTTTCATACACTATTTTATCCCTGGTATTTAGCCATTCTCATTAGTCCTCAACACTTTCTAAATAAAGTACTATATGTTTTTAAATAATTGTGGTTGATCACTTGTATCCAAGAAAGCCCCCGTTTTGTTATATTTTGTTATTGTCTTTGAATTCACTTGCTGCATTCTTTTTTTTTTGGTTAGTGACTCAAAAAGCATTAAAGTATTGGACTGATATGAACTCAAATAACTATTTAGAATATTAGCATTTTTAGGAGGGCAGTAATGTCAGGCTACATACTACTCTCTTCATTGAGTTCCTTTGGGACAATAGGTGAATACAGATGTTTTTTGAATGATTTGTGCCCCAGCTCTCTACCAGCTTCTGAGAAAAGTGAATGAGAGAATATTTAATCAAATTACAATGAAATTCTATTTTGTGTAAATGATCAAATTAAAGGGTCAGTTTATTTACCTGACATTACTATTAAAAAGCATACATCTGATTGTATTTTTCATAGTCACAAACTATGCATATGGTTTGTGGATTCTTATCACAAACTTGGGTTGAGAACTCCAAAATCATTACTGCAAACGTTTAAAAAACACCTTGGATCTAATACATGTTTAACAAAACTCAACAAGATCAACAGTTCACCATACTGATGCACACTGTACATGCTCAATCAACATTAATTATTTTTAATCCTTTTGCTGATAGCAATAGTACATTAGATATGAAGGTATATTATATTTATTTGTTTTAAATATTATTTTTTTTTTTGTATTTCTTCTGTTGCTTCCTGGTTTCTGGCCTAGGCCAAATTATGTCATACACCCCAGGAGTCTTCACGGGAACTTTTTTATTTTATCGGGAGAGAGGAGAGGGGTTTTCTCAGTTAAGCACACCCTCCTGCCTGCATGCTGCAGCTAAGAGCAGGTGGATTCCAGGAAGTAGATATCGCATGAATCATCACCCTTAATCAAGATGGGGCTAGAAATGCTGAGCTGACATTCAAACTGATTTCTCAACAAAATAAAGCATGGATACATAGATGGATAGGTCCCTTTGCTATGAAAATGTAAGTTTGTGCTGCTCAGATACAGTTTAGTTTCCTTTTAATTCAAATAAGGAGGAGGAAAACGATGTGTGAATGGAGATTGTGGGAGTGTAATACTGGAATTGGTTTGCCTCCGAAGATTTCTGTGGGGAAAAAACCTTAAATGTAGCAAGTGGATATGACAGTGGTTTGTTATATTGATAACATTCTCCCCTGCCCTTGCCCCCCTCCATGACTTTTCCATCAAAATCAATAATGCAACCATCAATCCCTACCCTCATGCCAGGGTACTAGGTGTAAATCTCTAAAATATGCCCCTTTTTAACAAATGAAACCACCAAGCTCCTCATTCACTCCCTTGTTATCTCTCGCCTTGACTATTGCAACTCCCTTCTCATTGGCCTCCCTCTCCATAGGCTATCCCCTCTTCAGTCTATCATGAACCGCTTAGTGTCTGCTACCCCTCTCCTCCAATCCCTACACTGGCTCCCAATTGCCCAGGGAATTAAATTCAAAATACTAACCACAACTTACAAAGCCATTCTGCCCCTAGCTACATCACCAATCTTGTCTCCAAATATCACCCAAACTGTCCTCTCCATTCCTCCCAAGACCTCCTACTCTCAAGCTCCCTTGTCTCCTCCTCCCATGCTCGTCTCCAGGATATATCCAGAACCTCTCCCATCCTCTGGAATTCTATACCTCAACCTGTCCGTCTATCTCCTTCTCTTGCTACCTTCAGGCAATCCCTCAGAACTTATCTCTTCAGGGAAGCCTATCACACCTCCAACTATTCTTTTACCACTTACATCAACTCATTCCCCACAGTTAGAACGTTTTGTACTACCTGCCCCACCCTATTAGATTGTAAGCTCTTCTGAGCAGGGTCATCTTAATCCTCTTGTTTTTTTAATGTATTGTAACTGTATTGTCTCCCATTTACATTGTAAAGCACTGCGTATACTGTTGACACTATATAAATCCTGTATAATAATAATAATATTGTACACTGCTATGACAGTGGTGGCATCAGAGGGGGGGTTCACACAGGTACAGGTTTAAAAATGGAGATAGGTACTACAACATACGGGCTTCAAGGCTCATCCACACTAATCCCAAATCATAAAACACCACATTTTAATATGCAAGTTAGTATATGTGTGAGGTCTGGCAGGAGAAGGAGTGAGGAATATTTCAAGCATTGCACCGTTTACTTTTTCTTTTTTCAACTTATTTTTGAAATGTCACACATTAACACTTCATTCATGTCTCCACGGAGCAGTGCAGTAACATGTCAAGTCACCACCAACAAATAATGCACATCTGCATTTTTTTCACACCACGCTTTACATCACACCAGCATTGTGGTGTGAATTGGGCACATAGAAAACAGCTTAGATATGGAAAGAAAGGGGGGGTTACCGCGCTAAGCCTATAGTTACTGTAGAAAAAGCTGCCAAACAACGACCAAATACGTTGTAATACAAATTTGGATAAAGGGGTTGGCGCTAATATGAAAAGTTCAATAGTATACAGGCAAATGTCTTATTCTAAGTGCCTACAAAGCGCCTAGAATAGCATAGAAAAATATACAGAAAGTAGTTGCAAGACATACGTAAACTATGCAGACAATCCTATATAAATGACAGTAAATAGCAGATGGTGAGTGATCCTGTATCTCAGAATCTCTTAGCTCAAAGGTATAACATCAGCTGTGCACCAGTTACACCTCCTGGAGAATAAACAGTCATATAAACGTGGCAATAATAACAAATGGTAGGTAGTCCCATAAGAAAGATAGTCAATCACTTCATATTGCCTGATGTATGGTGTAAATAGACAGGTTCAATCTGAGAGTTGGTAATCCTAAGTAGTTCTTATAAGGAGAAGTGGTTTCCAGGTGTCACCCGTATGTGGAGAGAAGAGTAGGTCAATACATGTGGTGAATCCTGGTTTTCCCGCCCTAGTGAATTAAAGGCTTACCAGATTGTAGATATATGTAGGCCCACATATATATTAAGCTCCTGGATGGTCCGGGTCCCTCAGGGGTCCCTCACGGTCGCGTCACACACTCCAGTTGGGTGTTGTCCGTGCCGGCCAGGATGTTCCTCCATCGGTCACTCCTTCTGTCGTACGATGTGGTCATACGCAGGGTCACACCGAAGGTACCCGATCCATTGAGCTCATCAAAATTTATGAAAAGAAGAGCAGAATCTCCATAGTGTAAAAACGCCTCATCCAAGAGGAATAATTTATTGAAGATAAAAAGTCCACAAGCTTGTAGATGATAAAAACTGATAAAAGGATGAACACAGCAATTCAGGGTCAGCAGCGGCCGACGCGTTTCGTCCTATTAGATGTCGTCTAATCATCTTATCATCTACAAGCTTGTGCACTTTTTATCTGGTAGGGAGGGGACCGGGTCTGTAACTGAAAGGATTACGTCATCTGCAAACAGGGATATGACATGAGCCCTGGGAAGGTATACCCTTTATGTTTGGATTGGATCTGATCTTCTCTGCCAGGGGCTCCGTGATTAATGCAAAAATTATT
Source organism: Glandirana rugosa (assembly GCA_018402905.1). NCBI lineage: Eukaryota > Metazoa > Chordata > Amphibia > Anura > Ranidae > Glandirana > Glandirana rugosa. The sequence goes on along the minus strand of BLSH010385469.1, from coordinate 263,568 downwards.
GGGGACAGGGGACATCCCTGCCTAGTCCCATTGGTTATTTTGAAGCCATGAAACTTTGCAGCATTTTAGCAACATAGCTTATTATAAAATCAACGCCTCTAAATCACAGATTTTAAGCACAGCTATAAATCCTAAAATGAAACGAGATCTCACCCACAAGTTTCGTTACTGCTGGTCAGATAAACCCCTAAACTTACCTAGGTATTAAATTAATATTCCCAGTTAAAAATGTATATAGAGAGAACTTCGAGCCTTTACTTTCAGAACTGCAAAAAGAACTCACCAAAGTGTAGTCCCACTACTTGGCCTGGCACTTTCTGCCAAAAATTTTATATAAATTTAGGACACTCCCCACCCCAATCCCTAAGGCCTTCTTCACCACAATGCAAAAACTCCTATCCCAATTTATTTGGGCAGGGAAGAAAGCTAGATACCCTTCACAGATACAGAATAAACACAAATCAGTAGGAGGCTTAGGCCTTCCAGATGTAAAGGACTACTATATAGCTGCAGTACTTGACCAACTGAAACCTTGATTCTCCGAGAACCCCCAGAAGCCCTGGTGTCAACTGGAAAGAGCCTGGATGAAAAACAAATCTCCAAGGTCACTTCTTTTGACCCTTGCCCTTAATCCCTTAAGCAAAAACTCAGATCATTCTACCATTGCGACCTCATTACAGGCTTGGGATTAGCTTACTAATAAGGGGGATGTGGGTGGATCAACCATTAAAATCCTGATTCCAATAGAGGCTATAGAATGGTGCATTGCAGACATAGACTTAGAAATCTGGAAAAGGAGTGGCATACAAACTTTACAGAACATATGTGCAGGAAGTAAACTTAAAACCTTTCCGGAATTATCCAGTGAATTTGACTTACCTAATCCTGAACTATTTACCTACTTGAGGATTGCATCACTGCTTATACCTTTAGAAGTAAAGGAATGTGAACTGCTGGAACCCATTTGGAAATTCTGGCTCTCCACAGACCCCAAACTGAAAGGTATATCGTTAATATACAGCTCTCTCATCTCCAAATCTAGATTTCACAAACCTCCCCCCCTGTCTAAGTGGGAATAGGAACTGGGCAAGAACTTCTCTGACAGTCAATGGCTAAACGTGATTAAGCATAGTTACCAATACTCCCAATGCTCAAACTTCCGAGAACTTGCCATAAAATTTCTAATGAGATGGCATTGCACGCCTTACATAAAGGCCACATTCTCTGATGCCAACACAAATTTGTGCTGGAGAGGCTGTGGTCAGGTAGGCACACTATCACACATGTTATGGTCCTGCAAGCATTTTCATAGGTTCTGGCATGAAGTCTTTAAACTAATTTCTAAGATTACACATTTGGAACAAGCAATCCTTGGCATGAACCTATCTTATATTCACTCCTCTTTAAGACCTATATCCATGCACATAATCATGGCGGTACGCTCAGTAATAATGCGAAAATGGAAGTCAAATGATACACCAAACATTAGTGAAGTCATCAGAGTAGTTGATGATATAGCTATACTGGAGAAAATTCTGGCATACAAAGAAGAGAGAGAAGATAGGAAATACCTACACTGGTCACTATGGAGATCTAGGAGCTAACTTGTTCTTAGTTTAGAGGTTGGCGATCACTCTGGGAGACATAGTATTTTACTTTCTTACGATTTTCTTTTTCTGTGGTTTATTATTCTTACCTTTTGTAACCTACTCAACACTCTTATTGCTCTTGCCCTACCCCATCCTGGCTGATTGTACAATTGTCTGAATAACTGAAGGTAGTATTGATTTGATCCAATAGAATTTGGCTGGCAGGCTGCCCTCTGCACACAGCTAGCTCCCTGTGGGGTGGGCGGGGAGGCACGGCAAAGCCGAAACTACACACCGAAATGCATTTATAGTGGAGCTAAGCTACACAATCTGTTCTATCTATAATTTGGACATCAAGAGGATGGTGTGGAGCAATGAGGTTTATTATTACATTACTATTACAACAAAATGTACAACAAGAACATTTTTGTATCTGTCATATTATGTACACCTTTTTCGAAAACCGAATAAAAAGATTTGAAATAAAATACAGCTAAAAAAAATTGAAATTACCAATAATATAACAATGTAACTGCTCCAGGTTGCTCAAAGATGCCCACTGCAGCACTCATGGGTGCTTGTCTAGTTCTTTGCTATAGCACATGTAGCAACAGTGACTGCACATATACGGTAGTTTTTTTGCAAATAAAATCCTAATAAAAAACATCAGGAACACATGGGCTTTCTCATGTGTTTTATACTCATCAGTGCTTAGTCATGGAGTCTAGAGTATCTGAACAAAAACCTTCTTGGCAGGATCACCATATACTATTTTAAAGAAAGCTGCATATTTAAAAGATTGAAAACAACTAAAGAAGTTACATTTAATGTTAAAGCAACCCTCATAAGTCTTTAAAAAGTGATCAATGGCAGAACCTGTAAAAAAAGGAGAGACTCACCCCTCATGAGGCCTTTATCCTACCTCCCTTTTGCTCCAGCACTGCAGTCACCAATAGACTTTAGCATTCATCACTTTTAAGAGTGTCAGGCACCTGTTTCCCCTGCCCTGAGCTGTGGTTCCATCTGCGGCTACTTTAGTGAAGTAGTAGTCAGATGAAGGAACCACAGTGGATGGTTGGGGAAATGGGCATCCAATAATGAAGATTATTATGGACACTGCAGCTCTGAAACAGAAAGGTGGTAGGAGGCAAGGGTCGCTGGACTATAATCCCTTTTGTATTGCAGGGACCTGCCATTGGAATTTTGTAAAAAAATTACCAGTCACTTTACAGCTTATAAGAGATAATTAATTGGGTTTAGATCTGCTTTAAGACCGATACACAGTCCAGCCATTTAGACATGCATGCCCAAAGCTATAAGAATTAAAGAGTTTGATTAGGAGATAGAAAAAAGTTGCATTAAATATATTTATTTATTTGGTAATATTGCGTTGCTTTGGCATCATTGGTTTAACTGCACAAAAACATAACATGACATGAATGCTATGCTAAATGTATTCTTAGCCCATACCATCACTTAGATAACAGTAGAGAAAAACATTTTCAGTCTAGGTCATAATGACAGAAGTGTAAAAAAAAAACCTGTGGGAACTCTTTCTGACAGATGCCTGTTTGGTCTGATGTTCTGCTAGATCTAGGAAATGAGTGTTAGATCCAAAGGCTTTAAATGAAAAAAGCTACCACATAATCTGATCTGACATGAGATTCAAGGTCAGGTGAAGATTCTCTTATATCAATGCATGGATTTTACTTTTGGGAAAACTATGCTTTTCTAACCCCTACAATTCTCCGCATCTATATGTCATGTTTTGTATTCACATAAGACAGCATTTATAATTTTTTATGGTTTTGTATTCTTTTACAGTTGGAAAAAAAGCAGGATAATAGTATCTTGGACTATATGGCAAAATTTAGGAGTACGTCCAGTACTGCACTAGGTAAGAAGCAAGCACCGCACAATTTGCCTGAACAGTCATATTTGTGTAGCCTATGTGTTTTAGTATACCAGTCACATCTTCTACTGTAAATCTATACCTATGTGAAACACGTACAATGTGGGCTTACAAAACCTACACATTTTTTTATTAAAGGGCTTATTACATTTTAAACATATAGTGGTAAATTCCAGCATTTATCTCTCCATGTGTACTAGTGATGAGGACCCTTGCTTGTCCACATCATGGGCCAAATGTACAAGGTTTTTTTTAAGCAATTAGCTTCCATGATAAGGTTGCATCAAACCCTCATAAGCAAAGTAGCTCAAATTATTTTTTTCAGAATCTGGGCACATCTAAGGAAGGGGATAGTGATCCTGCTGGTGGCTAGCTTGAAAGAAACGCCTGAATAGAGGTTAGTGTGTAAACGTAGTCACATTCGATATATCACTTGTACACAATAATGGAAATCACTCTGATTCCTCCTGTATCGAATTATATTGTAACTGTACTGTCTGCCCTCATGTTGTAAAGTGCTATGCACACTGTTGGCACTATATAAATCCTTTATAATATTAGCAATAATATTATACTATGCAGTCCATGTAATCACTGAGGATGAGATGTGTAAACTTAAACCACTCTACCACAAATATATGAGTACCCTTATAGTCCAACCTGACCAAGTTATCCACTCTGGTGTTAAAGTAATATAATGATTAACCTACTGGATGCTAATCCGGGATTCAGCCCAGGTTGCAAGACTCTTATATAGTGCAAAAACGAGTGCCATACATATATGTACAGTCTCTACGGTGGTCATATGAAAAACCCAGACCCCACATGAACTGTATTATAATGCTATCCCCTGATCACAGTTATTAACCCAAAATGACCACCTCCCCTCCATGCTGCCCCTTCCCTGTCCCCTGCCCCTCCACCTCCCACCGCTCCCTTCCACCTAAAACTGCCCCCTCTCCTTTTCCTATCCCCTTCATCCCCCTTCCCCCCAGCACTGAACCCCCCACTCCTAATCGGACCCCCCTAAACCCGATCCCCGCACCTACCATCATAAGCTGGCATCCCTCCTCTGCTGCTCTCACCAGCTTCATGTGCTGCATGGGGCTTGGGGGGATCCAGATGTGTGTCCCCCACCACTCAACCCCCCATATTGCCCCCCCGCACCCCTGATCCATTGCTGCTTCAAGCGGCATCCCTCCTTCCCCTCCCGCAGCCTGCAGCTTCTGCCTGCATTGAACTGACAGGTTGGGAATCACGGCGGGGGAGCGGAGCGGGTGGGGGGCTTGGTATACATATGTTTACCAAGCCCCCCCTGTAGTAGTGTATATAGGCAGCAATCACTATAGATCTCTCCTATATGCACTGACAGCTGATACAAATGTATCACTCGCTGATCACAGTAAATCGCAAGTGATACGATGTATCAGACTGTCATTTTATGAATGAATGAGAAATCACTATACAGATTTCTCATTCATTCAAGTGCTACAGAGAAAGGGACTCTTCAGTCCCTTTCTCGGTCTCAAAAAAAGAGATACAGGGACCTGTTTAGATCTCTGATATCTCACCAAAGACCACCTCCCCTGCCTCCAAAAAAAAAATGTAAAACATGTAAAAAGTAAAAATAAAAAAAAGAAAAACACAAACATAGTAAGACCCCCCAGGTCCACCCGCACTCACCGCTCCAGGGTGACCCCCCTCCAAAAAAATAAAAACTTTAGAAAAAGTAAAAAGAAAAAAACCACAACCATAGTAAGACCCCCCAGGTCCGCCCACATTCACTCCTCCAGGATGATACCCCCCTCCGCACTCACCCCTTCATGGCTTGATCAGATTCTCCTCCAGGCCAACCCGATCCATCCTGATTGGCCAGGAGAAGAAGCCAGAAGACAATAGCGAATATTTATTTACTATTGTCACAAGTGGGTGGGTTTGAGGCGCAGTGGTCTGCGCCCAGTGCCCAACCTTTTTCAAGCCAATTAGAACCTCAGGTTCTAATCATGTGGCTTGAAAAAACAAATTACAAAAAACTGGGTGTGGATGAAAATAGAAGTTGTAAGAGTGTTAACCACTTACCAACCGGAAGGTTTTCCAGCTTTAGGACCAGAGCACTTTTTGTGATTCGGCGCTGCGTCGCTTTAACTGACAATTGCGCGGTCGTGCGATGTTGCACCCAAACAAAATTTGCGTCCTTTTTTTCCCACAAATAGAGCTCTCTTTTGGTGGTATCTGATCGCCTCTGCGTCATTTCTGATCGCCGCTATAAACAAAAGAAGAGTGACCATTTTGCAAAAAAACCCACATTTCTTACTTTTTGCTAATATTCAAATACAAAAAAAATATAAAAAGACATTTTTTTTCACCGTTTTTGGCCGATTTATATAATTCCTCATATTTGTGATAAAAAAATCGCAATCTGCATTTATGGATTGGTTTGTGCAAAAGTGGCCGCGTTTAGGGATGGTGAGAATTCATTTCAGGGTTTTTTTTTATATTTTTTATTAGTAATGACGGTGATCTGCGATTTTTAACGGTAATGCGATATTTCAGTGGACATGTCGGACATTTCTGACACTTTTTTGGGACCAATGACATTTATTCAGCGATCAGAAATTTAAATGTCCACTGATTACTGTATAAATGTCATTGGCAGTGAAGGGGTTAACCTGGGGGGAGAGCTAGGGGTTAACTGTGTTCCCTGGGTGTGTTCTTACTGTGGGGGGGTTGGGCTAACATGGGCATGAGAGATCTAACTGATCTCAGTGACAGGGATCAGTAGATCACCCATGCCCCTACTAACAGAGCGGGGAACCGCCGTGTTTACATTGGCGGTTCCCCGTTCTTTCCTTGTGGCCACTCATCGCGGCTCGCTGGCGGACACCGGGTCCGCCCGAGCTGCGGGCCCCCCCTAGTGGCTGATTGCAGATCGCCGTCTTTTTACAGTGATTTGCGTTCAGCATCCCGACTGCCGCCGTAAAAACACGGCGCACGGTCGGGAACTAGTTAAAGTAAAAATAGGTGCACCGAAGGACTCAGTGGGATGACCAGTGGGCCTATTCAGTGGGACAGCCAGTGGGCAGGCTCTGGGGAGTGTTGGTGGTCAGGCCCCGGGGGGGCCCAGGCCTGAAGCTGTGTAAGACGCCCCAAAATTTTTGATGGCTGCCCTGATTGCATGTATTGTTGTAAATGTAAGTAGTGTAAGTATCTTATTTTGACTTGGTATCAGCTTCTTCCATTCTGATACAACAGAGCTGAGAGAGGGGGAGGGAGATACAACATGTAAAGCCAATCAGGATGCAATTGCAGTATGAGAGGCATGATGGTAGATGGAGAAAGCAGAATGACAGAGAGATGTAAGAGGAGTCCCCGAGTATACAGTTGTCACGGGAATAACATTATTGGAAGATTTTCCCTTTGTTCCTGTGTGGAGACAACTCAATTTTTTTGGAATTTCTCTAGCGTTCAGTCCCAGTGACCAGGGATGAGCTCAAGGTTCAGTCTGAATACAAGTTTGTCATGTGCAATAGCAGTATTATTACCGCAGACACTGCAGAGTCCTTAAGAACCAGTGACGTCACTGGCCAGATTCATTTACATGGTCAGGGATCTCTGGCCATGTAATTAATTGGGGTTAGTGACTGAAATGACTGTTAAGGTGCCTGTGGGTTCAGACACGGATGAGTCCTTAACAACCAGTGACATCCCCATTAACTTAGCCTAGGAATTCTTGGCCAAGTAATCAAAACGGTGAGATTCCATTGATGCCCTTGACCAGATATGACCAGTTATGGCCATATATGGTTGATTACACTGGGAGACCCTGGCCCCTTGTATGTAACAGATATTGTCTGCTGAACTTTTCCATTTGGTGGGTGGCCATAATCTATGCTCAGATTAAGGGTCTGGTATAGATTTCCTGGGGGACCTCACACATTTTTTTTTGGTTTGTTTTGTGAGGTATCCTCTTAATTCTAAGAATATTATTATACATGCTCTGGTTATTTCAATAAGCCAAATAACTGTTTAACCACTTCCCGCCCGGCGTATAGACAAATGACGTCCAGGCGGGGGGTTCATTACCCTAACTGGACGTCTATTGACGTCCTCAGGATAATCCGCGATCGGTGGTGCTGTGGGTCAGTCTGACCCACCGCATTACTGATCGAGGTAAAAGGCTTCCATCCAAAGCCTTTTACCATGTGATCAGCCGTGACCAATCATGGCTGATCACAGTGTAAATAGGAAGAGCCGTTTATCGCCCTTTTCTCTGCTCAGGTCTGCAGACCTGAGCAGCGGAGAGCCGATCGGCTGCTCTGCTGACAGGGGGGGCTGCGCTGAACATTTATCAGCGCAGCCACCCTCAGGATCACCCCACTGGACCACCAGGGAGCCTGCCCAGGACCACAAGGGAGCCCCCCCGGACATCACAAAGAGGCCGCCAAGGACCACCAGGGAAGGAAAACAGAGGCCGCCCAGGACCACCAGGGAGCCCCCACTAGACCACCAGGTAAGGGCAATATAGTGCACTGTAGGGATGGCACTGTGTCCATGTATGATGCCTGCCAGTGCCATCCCTAACAGTGCTTGTTGCACCAGTGCCCACCACTGCCACCTATCAGTGCCCACCTGTGCCACCTATCAGTGCCCACCGGTGCCACCTATCAGTGCCCACCTGTGCCACCTAAAGTGCCCACCTGTGCCACCTAAAAGTGCCACCTATCAGTGCCCATCAGTGCCCAGTGCCACTTATCAGTGCCGCCTATGAGTGTCCATCAGTGCTGCATATCAGTGCCACGTATCAGTGCCCGTCAGTGTTGCTTGTCAGTGCCGCCCATCAGTGCTGCATATGTGCCCCATCATCAGTGCAACCTTATCAGTGCCAATCTGTACTGCTTCATGAGTGCCCGTCAGTCTAGCCTCATCAGTGCCCATAAGTGTAGCCACATCAGTGCCCGTCAGTGAAGTAGAAAATGTACTTTATACAAAGTTTTGTGGCAGAAACAAAGAAAAATGTTTGTTTTTTTCAAAATTTTCGGTCTTTTTTTTTTTTTTATAGCGCAAAAAATAAAAACTGCAGGGGTGATCAAATACCACCAAAAGAAAGCTCTATTTGTGGGAACAAAATGATAAAAAAAGTTTGTTTTGGTACAACGTCTCACGACCACGCAATTCTCATTCAAATCGCAACAGCACTGAAAGCTGAAAATTGGTGTGGGTGGGAACTGTTCTAAGTGCCCGGTATTGAAGTGGTTAAAATAAATAAACATTCATAAAACATTAAAACAGAATAAAGAGGACAGCACTCAGTAAAAAAGTGTATACAAGTGATAAAAGTACATCAATTGCTCCAAAACATTAATCCATCCTCAAAAAAAAGTCCTTCTAGTAAATAAGTCCTGTACAAATGTTCAAATGGTGTACAGAGTTTTTTGAAAATCAACTGTGTACCAAAAATAATTAATCAATATACTGTATCTCTGTGCAAATGTGGGTTAGGATTTTGTTCATGCTCTCTATACTGAAACACAAAGGAGGGAGAAGGCATAGGCAGAAGTTGAGGTATTAAAAGATCAGCTAGAAGTTGCTTCGGAGTGTGTTCGTTCAACTGCAAGTCAGGCTGATGATTTGCAAGAGTGGTGTGCAACCCTCATGACCAAATCAATTAATGCCTTAAGGAAAAGGAAAGGCCATAAACCTGTTAGTAAAGCCAGGGTATGTGCCATTGTCACATCCCAAAACTGCGATTGTAAGGATGTGCTCTCCTCAAATGATAGTGTGGATGAGGAGATAGAGCTTGATATTTCAGATGATGATCTGCTAGTGGGAAAGAAAAAGTATACCAGACCTCTCATTACTAAGCATAGGAAGTAGCAACATGATAGAGAGGATATGGCAGATGGGGAGGTGCATTATCGCAAACCCCAGAGATGTTGAATTTAAAGAAGTACGGGAGTTTATACAAACTGAACTCCATTAGCTGGCTAAACAATACAAACAAAGGTCTGGAGAACCCTTATTGAGTTGGCTCCTACTGTCATGTACCTGGTGGTGGAGTCTGACTTATGCAGTGGGCAACCTCTCTTACGACCCTGATTCGGGAACCCCTGATAGAGTAAACAGGAGGCATGGGAGTGGGGTGAGGCACGAGGGTCTGACTGGGTCACTGGTGGTGATGTGCAGGTCCTTGGTGAGCTTGTGCAAGCAGGGGCGTAGTGGTGCAGGCCGGGTCAGTAACAGGCAGGCGGTGCAGGGTCAGGCAGGAGAATAGTGCAGGCGGAGATCAAAGCAGGGTCAGGACAAGCCGGGTCACAGGAACAGATAATCCGGATAACAGGTCGTTCAGGAACACACAAACACTGTAGAACGGACAGCACTGATTGCAGGGTGCTGTGAGCTTAAATGGCCGTTTTGGCACCAATGCCGGCACATACCATTGTGCGCTCCCGCGCACAGGCGCACGCAAACACACGCTACGTGCACCAACGCATAGGCCTTCCAATGGCCCCGGATGGTTCCTTACACCTACGTTTGAGGGATGTAGGGGCGAACAGTGTTGTTTTGTCAGGTAAAGAAGCAGTGGCTATGGAAGTGTTAACCCATGATCCACAATTGCATCAGGCAATGCGTAAAGCTCAAGAGTTTAGTGTGAATTTTTCATTGTTAGAACTCATGAGAGATGGAATAGTCAGAATATACACTAGTCCTACTGACCTTGAAAATACCTACTCCTGGAGATCAATAGGAGAGGGTATTTCCAGGTTACATGAGATGGGTTGTATAACCGGATTAAATAGGTTTTCAGAATGGATAGGTCCAGATATGGAACCCTTTACATCTGCTCTGCACTCTAAGCTGATGATGTCTGCACCATTTAACCACTTCAATACCGGACGTTTATACCCCCTTCCTGCCCAGACCAATTTTCAGCTTTCAGCGCTCGTACACTTTGAATCCCAATTACTCTCTCATGCTAGACTGTACCCAAACAAAATTTTTATCATTTTTTTCACACAAATAGAGTTTTCTTTTGGTGGTATTTAAGAACCTCTGGGTTTTTTATTTTTTGCGACATAATTGAAAAAAGTGTGAACATTTTGAAAAAAAAACACCTTTTTTTAGTTTCTGTGATAAAATTTTGCAAATAAGTAATTTTTGTCCATACATTTTGGCCAAAACCTATACTGCTACCTATCTTTGGTAAAAATAACCCAAATTAGTGAATATTATTTGGTCTGTGTGAAAGTTATAGAGTCTACAAACTATGGGGCAAATCATTGAAAATTGATCACACCTGATGCACTGATGGCCTATCTCATTTCTTAAGGCCCTGAAATGTCGGAAAAGTACAAATACCACCCAAATTACCCCATTTTGAAAAGTAGACATTCCAAGGTATTTAGCAAGAGGCATGGCGAGTTTTTTGAAGTTGTACTTTTTTCCCACAATTCTTTGAAAAATTAAGAAATTATTTTTTTTTTTTTGCACAAAATTGTCAAAACAACAAGTTATTTCTCACACACAGCATATGCATACTTCAAATTACACCCCAAGATACATTCTGCTACTGTCCCCGAGTATGGCGATACCACATGTGTGAGACTTTTTCACAGCCTGACCACATAGAGAGGTCCAACATGCAGGGAGCACCGTCATGCATTCTAGGAGCAGAATTTTCACATCTAATTTCCTAACAACCTATTACACTTTTGAAGGCCCTGGAGCACAAGGAATTACCCACAAAATGACCCCATTTTGGAAAGCAAACATACCCCCCAAAATATATTCTGCTACTCATCCCGAGTATGGCGATACCACATGTGTGAAACTTTTACACAGCCTGGCCACATAGAGAAGTCCAACATACAGGGAGCACCGTCAGGCATTCTAGGAGCATAAATTTCACATCTAATTTCCTAAAGAGCCATTAAACTTTTGAAGGCCCTGGAGCACCAGGACAATGGAATTGCCCACAAAATGACCCCATTTTGGAAAGCAAACACCCCAACGTATATTCTATGAGGCATTATGAATCTTTTGAATGGTTCATTTTTTTTCACAAGTCTTCGAAAAACATGGAAAGAAAATGAAAACGCTTTTATTTTTACACAAAGTGGTAAATTTATAAGATATTTCTAACACATAGCATGTACATAGCAAAAATTACCCCCCAAAATATATTCTGCTACTCGTCCCGAGTATGGCGATACCACATGTGTGAGACTTTTTCACACCCTGGCCACATACAGAGGCCGAACATGCAGGGAGCACCGTCAGGCGTTCTAGGAGCATAAATTACACATAAAATTTCATTCATACCTATCACACATTTGAAGGCCCCAGGGCACCAGGACAGTGGAATTACCTCCAAAATTACCCCATTTTGGAAAGCAAACACCCGAGGTATATTCTATGAGGCATGGGCTGCAGATAGGTACTTGGGTACTCTAATGGGCTACAAATAGGTACTCAGGCATTTGGATGGGCTGCAAATAGGTACTTGGGTACTTTGATGGGCTGGAGACAGGTACTCAGGTAATCTGATGAATTGGTAAAAGGTACTTGGGTACTCTGATGGGCTGCAGATAGGTACTCGGTTACTTAGATGGGTTGGTGACAGGTACTCGGGTAATCTGAAAGGCAGGTGACAGGTACTCGGGTACTCTGATGGGCTGGTGACAGGTACTTGGGTACTCAGGTGGGCAGATGACAGGTACTCGGGTACTCAGGTGGGCTGGTGGCAAGTACTCGGGTACGCTGATGGGCTGGTGACAGGTACTCGGATACTCTGATGGGCAGGTGACAGGTACTCCGGTACTCTGATGGACAGGTGACAGGTACTCGGGTACTCTGATGGTCTGGTGACAGGTACTTGGGTACTCTGATGGTCTTGTGACAGGTACTCAGGTACTCTGATGGTCTGGTGACAGGTACTCGGGTACTCTGATGGGCTGGTGACAGGTCCTTGGGTACTCTGATGGGCTGGTGACAGGTACTCGGGTACTCAGATGGGCAGGTGACAGGTACTCGGGTACTCAGATGGGCAGGTGACAGGTACTCGGGTACTTTGATAGGTTGGTGACAGGTAGGGCCGGTTCACACTGCAGCGGGGCGGAGCGGCGCGACTTTGCTGACAGTTCACATCTAGGCGAATTGTCAGGCGACTTGAGTCGCCTGACAATTCGCCTCAATGCTGTGCAAATGGGACCGTTCTAATAGGAGCGAATCGCTTCGCTCCGCATTAGAAAAATGGTCCCTGCACTATTTTTAGGGCGATCTCAGGCGGCTTGCATTGACTTCTATGATAGAAATCTCCTAGCAAGCCGCTTTGAGATCGCCTGGAGCGCCGCATCGCGCCGCTCCGCGCCGCTCCGCGCCGCTCCGCCTCGCTACAATGTGAACCGGCCCGTACTCGGGTACACTGATGGACAGGTGACAGGTACTCGGATACTCTGATGGGCAGGTGACAGGTACTCGGGTACTCTGATGGGCAGGTGACGGGTACTTGGGTACTCTGATGGACAGGTGACAGGTACTCGGGTACTCTAATGGACTGGTGACAGGTACTCGGGTACTCTGATGGACAGGTGACAAGTACTCGGGTACTGTGATGGGCAGGTGACAGGTACTAGGGTACTTTGATGGACAGGTGACAGGTACTCGGGTACTTTGATGGACAGGTGACAGGTACTCTGATGGGCAGGTGACAGGTACTCGGGTACTCTGATGGGCAGGTGACAGGTACTCGGGTACTTTGATAGACAGGTGACAGGTATTTGGGTACTCTGATGGGCAGGTGAGAGGTACTCGGGTACTTTGATGGACAGGTGACATGTACTCTGATGGACTGTGACAGGTACTCTGATGGGGTGGTGACAGGTCCTCTTTATTGGGGGGAGGGTGATCAGTGTACTTGGTGTACAGTAAGCGGTAACAAGCTGTTACTGCAATCTCCCTGTCACACACGATCGGTGTGTGACAGGGAGAACCGCGCTAACAGCTCGTTACCGCGGTTTGTTTACATCACATGACTGGCTTTGATTGACACAGCCAGTCACGTGGTAAAGAGCCAAATCTATTGGCTCTTTACACGGATCAGAGCTGAGCTTTGTATGAGGGACAAGCCTCAGCTCCGATCGTCGCGCTGCGCGCCCCCGGGGGCACGCACGAGTGGCATGCACGTGAGGCCGTTTGTAAAGAGACAATTTTATTGGCTCTTTACCCCGATCTGGGGGAGACACAACCCCCTGGCAGACGAGTGATCCGTGATCGCCGCTGTGCGGGCCCCTGGGGGCCCGCAGTAGCGGCGAGAAGCGGTGGGCGTCATATGACGTCCACCCGGATCGACAAGCAGTTCCTGCCGCCGTCATTTTACAATTGCTCGGTAGGGAACTGGTTATTCTCAGGGATAATTTATTATCTTTGCTGGGAGGCCTGGGATTGAACAGCAGGATTCATGATGTCACTACCCTCTTAAGCCAGTTGGGGGAGCTAGAGGAGACTAAAACAAAAATTGTTAGGGCAGTAGATAAGGTCAAGGCCAGACAGGAAGAATACAAGCCGAAAAGAACAGAGAAGAAAGGGAATGGGGTAGTGAAGACAGGAGGTGAAGAGAAAACCAGGCTAGTTATTTCTAGGAAAGAATTGTGGGTGGACCAATTAAAGGCATGCGTACCTAAAGATGAGATAGATGGGATTTCTACTGCAGAAATGCTGAAGAGGTGGTAACATTTAATGGAGAAAACCGTCAGTACTCCTAGTGAACATAACATCAGCCTAGATTTAGAGAAAATTGAACAGACCCCTCCTGTTAACCGTAAACCAATTCCCAACACTGCACATGAACCTAAACCTAAATCACTTTATCCTGGGGAGGAGTTAGAGAGACTCAGAAAAATAGGATTGGGAGGTGCCTTGTCCTTTATGAAGGGAAGGTGGGTCTCTTGTAATAGCAGTGATGATAGTGACAGCAGGAGACCGATGCCCATATGCACCTGTCCACTTTTGCATGGAAATCCTTCCAATCACAAAGGAGAATTGATTTATGTAGAAGGTTTGGGAGGGCAAACCACACCAGCAGTTAGGACACGGGTCAAATTGGCTATTGGCAAGGGACCAGGATTTTAGACAAATATTTTGGTATCAGAGTTACCCAAAAATATTCTTGGGATGGATTTACTTCAAGGTCAGTCTATTCAGACTTTACGGGGTACATTCACATTTGGGTGTCCTGATAAAACGTATCTGGTTAGACCAGTGAAGGCTGTGGTCAGAGGTCATGCGGAATGGACCCCTGTCTACATTCCTCCACCAGAGAAGTCAGTCTATCTCAAGCAGCACAGACTTCCTGGAGACCACAAAGAAATAGGGGAGACTATTCAAGAGCTGTTGTGAGTAGGAAACTCGATGGGACATATAGAATGACTGTGGACTACAGAGGTCTAAACAAACTGGCACCTCCATTGAAGTCAGCTGTACCTGATATGATCACAATCATTGAGAAAACTGCAAAAGAGGCAGAAGAATATTATGCTGCAATAGACCTTAATGGTTTCTTTTCTATTTTGATACACGCAGAGGGGTTGATTTACTAAAGCTGGAGAGTGCAAAATCTGGTGCAGCTCTGCATGGCCCCAGGAAGAAGTCTCATTAGATGAAACCGGTAGGGCGACGGCTGCATTCCAGTACCGCTTCACCATTCAGCTTGTCCTTGTGGGAGATGTAATGTTTACATGCAGTGCTTTTATTGCCTATATGTAAGTGCAACCTTTAAATACATTTTAAACGGTTTTATACAGATTTACACTATGTCTACCTCTTTTCTTTCCTGATTTGATGCACCTGCTTTGATGAGGGGAACGTATGGTGTATACGGTTTGGACGGAATATTGGGAAGTTTTGTTCCAGTACTTTGGATTGAAGACATAGAGGAGTCTTACTCACATGCTGTTTTTGACCACCTGTCATAGGTGTGTCAACGCTAGAGGGTAAGCGTACATCTTATCTGGTGGCGATGGTTGCATTACACTTGGTTTACTGCATGCTCATGGTGCTAGATATATGAAGACATCCAATAGAGTTATCTATAGTGTTGAGTGAACCCGGACTGTAAAGTTTGGGTCCGTACCAAACTTTTGGGTGTCCGGGACCCGGACCCGAACCCGGACTTTTCAAAAAAAGTCCGGGTTCGGGTCCGGGGTTCTGGCAAATTTACTAAAAGTTCTGAAAATTGCTGTAAAAAGTCCTGGAAAGTCCTAGAGGTCTGCAAAAGGAAGGAAAATGGGGGTGGGACAAGTGCCCTACAAAGAAATGGGGACAGGGAAATAACTAAAAGCATTTTTAAAAAGAAATCAAAAATGGAGGTGGATGTGGACCATCTTCAAACTGTGTCTGAAAAGTATTAATTAACGGTAGAAGCCATATCACTGTTCTAAAATCATCTTCAAACTGTGTGAAAAAAGTATAAATAAGCCGGGAGAACCCATATCACTGTTCTGCAAGCATCTGGAAACTGTGTGTAACACTTTAACTAAAACCGGGAGAAACCATACTACTGTTCTGCAAACATCTGGAAACTGTGTGTAACACTTTAACTAAAACCGGGAGAAACCATGCTACTGTTCTGCAAACATCTGGAAACTGTGTGTAACACTTTAACTAAAACCGGGAGAAGCCATACTACTGTTCTGCAAACATCTGGAAACTGTGTGTGAAACTATAGCAGAGAGAAGAACAGGGATTTGGGTTCGTTCTGCTATAGTTTCACACACAGTTTTTAGATGATTTTAAAACAGTGATATGGGTTCGCTCTGCTATAGTTTCACACAGAATTTTTAGATGATTTTAGAACAGTGATATGGGTTTGCCCGGTTTTAGTTAAAGTGTTACACACAGTTTCCAGATGTTTGCAGAGCAGTAGTATGGTTTCTCCCGGTTTTAGTTAAAGTGTTACTCACAGTTTCCAGATGTTTGCAGAACAGTAGTATGGTTTCTCCCGGTTTTAGTTAAAGTGTTACACACAGTTTCCAGATGCTTGCAGAACAGTAGTATGGTTTCTCCCAGTTTTAGTTAAAGTGTTACACACAGTTTCCAGATGCTTGCAGAACAGTAGTATGGCTTCTCCCGGTTTTAGTTAAAGTGTTACACACAGTTTCTAGATGCTTGTAGAACAGTAGTATGGTTTCTCCCGGTTTTAGTTAAAGTTTAACACACAGTTTCCAGATGATTACAGAACAGTGATATGGGTTCTCCCGGCTTATTTATACTTTTTTCACACAGTTTGAAGATGATTTTAGAACGGTGATATGGCTTCTACCGTTAATTATTACTTTTCAGACACAGTTTGAAGATGGTCCACATCCACCTCCATTTTTGATTTTTTTAAAAAAAATGCTTTTAGTTATTTCCCTGTCCCCATTTCTTTGTAGGGCACTTGTCCCACCCTTACCCCCATTTCCATCCTTTTGCAGACCTCTAGGACTTTCCAGCACTTTTTTACAGCCATTTTTGTGCCTAAAAGTTCGGGTCCCCATTGATTTCAATGGGGTTCGGGGTCCGGACAGAACCCAAACTTTGTCCCGGACCCCGAACCCAATTGAAATCAATGGGGACCCAAACTTTTAGGCACAAAAATGGCTGTAAAAAGGTTTGGCCGAACCAGCAGAACCTGGACTTCCAGAAGTTTGCTCAACTCTAGTTATCTATGCTTCATCAATTACTATGCTTCATTATTTTATATGGACTCTGATATGGACTTTTGATTAATATTTCACATGTGTATATGTTTACCAATTTCACACTTTGAATCACTAATTGTTTCACAAGCATTAAAATCTGCTTCTAATTTTACTACACAGTTTTTTGCGCTCTCTATTAAACAGTGCAGCTTATCTTAAACAAATCCCACAGAGAACTGGTTTATGTGCCTCCCAAAGAGTAAGTGGGGATATGTCAGGAGTGGAGTTATGTATTATGTATTCCTTAAAAGCAGATTCACTATCTATTTTATGTTTCATATTTTGAAGAAGAGAGTCTTTGAGATACCATGTGGGACCATGAGCTTTAAGAATCATAGAGATTACGACAGTAAAAACTGCATTATGATCAGACCATGTGACCGATATGATTTTAAATGCCAAGATCTCAGGAGACATTATTATGCTTAAGAACACATTGTCAATTTGTGAGAATGGGTTGTGTGGATACGAATAATGTGTATATTGTCGTTTGACCGGGTACAATTCCCGCCATGAGTTTACTAGATTGTGTTTCGCAAGGAGTTGTGAAAAGGAGTATTTATTGGGAGTGTTTGATTGGGATATCAGGGATTTGTCTAAGAAGGGCAGGAGGATCTGCTTCAAATCTCCACATATAATTACTGTGCCTATTTTGTGGGTTTCCACCACCTGCACAAGATATGAAAGGAATGATATGGGTCTTTTATTAGGGGCATAATAGGATACTATTGTAACAGCAGAATCCACTAAATGACCTGTAAGGATCAAGTATCTACCCTCTGGGTCCTTAATCTCTTTTAAAGTTGTGAAAGGCATATTGAAATGAAAGGCAATAAGTGCACCACGCTGTTTGGTTGCAGTGGAGGCTGTAAATACCTGTGGGTATAGTGCACTGAAGAATTTCTTTTCAATTTTTTATTGAAATTATTTTACAAAACAGGAAAAATACATTGGTATATTTCAGGTAAATTTGACAGCTATGTTCAATAGGAGTTACAAAATAAAAACATTTAGACACTTATAACTGGGAGGTAGTTGAGGCAGTCGATTAAGATTACAAAAGAGGTCCAGTTCCGGCGCCCGCATGGAGAGGAGGTAGCGGTGAAGAGCTCCCGCCGGATCCTCCATAAACCTGCTTGAAAAGCCCGCATACATCGAGGTACCCCCCTGCCTACACCCCCCTACACCCAGGGGAACACAAGACCCGGGACATGGACCGCTTTGTAGAGCGGCAGACGGCCCGCACAGCTCCGCTCCCACTTCAGCCTGAGGGAGACAGCACACATGCTGCAGCCAACATGGCAGCTGCACCGCTGACACACACCGCTCCAGCGGCTTCACTGCAAGGCCCAGCGGTCCCACTACAAAGCCCTCCACACCAGAGCACGCTCCCAGGACCCCCACCTGACCCCCCACTCGACCCTGCCTCTCCTGCAGGGATCGCCCAGGCAGTGATCACCCTTCTCACTCCTATGGTGGCAGAGGCTATTGAAAAAGCAGTGCAGAAAGGGCTGGAACAGCTTCATAGGGAAATTCAGCAACATTCTGCCAGGCTGGAACACGCTGAGGAACGGATTAGCACAGTGGAGGATGACACCGCCATCCTGTCCGCAACTATAGCCAGGCTCTCCACTCAGCAAAGGGACATGCAAGAAAAGCTTGATGACCTAGAGAATAGGTCCAGAAGGAACAATTTGCGCATTATAGGGTTACCGGAATCCTACAACCAAACAGCGCTCTTCACCATTTGCACCACAACCATCCCCCAGCACCTGGGCCTCAAAACCCCCTGCATAGTCGAGAGGGCACACAGAATCGGTCAGCCGTCAGACCAGCGTTCAAGACCCAGACCAGTCATCGCCCGGTTCCTGAACTACAATGACAAGCAAGCCATCCTACAGGCCTTCCGCAAAAACCGTTCCCTGAAAATTGATGAGAACCCCCTGATGATTTTTGCGGACTACTCCCAGGAGGTGATGCGCAAGCGCAAGGAATTCTCTTCCATCTGCTCACGACTAGAGTTGAGCGAACTTCTAGAAGTCCGGGTTCTGCTGGTTCGGCCGAACTTCGGGTCAAAGTCCGGGTTCGGGTCCGGACAGAACCCGAACTTTGTCCCGGACAATGGGTGTAAAGGAAGGAAAACGTCTGGAGATCCTGGAAGGTCCTGATAAAATGTCGTGAAAAACATGGATTTTCAGGCCCAGAGGTAACTAAAGTTACCCCAAGCCCCAGGCCCTGTTTCAAGCCCAAGACAGGCCTGGGCTTGGGCCTGAAACTGGGCTTCAAGCCGGCTTGGTCGTCTTGGGCCTGAAGATCTTCAAGCGAGTTGAGATCAGCACTCGTCTACCTTCTCTTAAGGAACGCGAACGCGTAGTGGAGGACCCTCATCAGGCGTTTTTAGTAGTCCCCCAAGAGTAGTTAAAAGTCCCTTGCCAAAAACGCCTTCCGGACATCCTACCGAACGAACAGTAACATCAAGTCCTTGGCCCGCTACTGACCAGACCCAGAACTTGCGA
>BLSH010385469.1:220211-234517 GCA_018402905.1 Glandirana rugosa | reverse complement strand
TTTCTGGGGTTTTTTTTTTTTTACTAGTAATGGCGGCGATCTGCGATTTTTTGCGGTACTGCGATATTTCAGCGGACATGTCGGACTATTTTGACACTTTTTTGGGACCATTGGCATTTATACAGCGATCAGTGCTATAAAAATGCACTGATTACTGTGTAAATGCCATTGGCAGTGAAGGGGTTAACCTGCAGGGGGCGCGCTAAGGGTTAAGTATGTTCCCTGGGCGTGTTCTAACTGTAGGGGGACTGTACTAGCTGGGGAAGGGGAGCGATCACAGCCTTCGTATACATGAAGGCTGTGATCACAGCCCTTCCCCCTCACACAGAGCGGAGGTCCGTGTTTACTTACACGGACCTCCGCTCTTTCACTCCGGGGGGGCCATCGCGGGTGGCCGGCGGCAATCGAAGCCGCCGCACCCGCTCCCTGGCCCTCCCCGAACACAGTGAGCGCGCGCGCCTCCGGCGGCGCGCGCGCGCTCACTAGGCTCGTGAGCGCGGCCGCCGTCATATGACGGCGATTTGCGCTCACGAGCCACCTTGCCGCCGTCAATTGCCGATCGGCGGTCGGCAAGGGGTTAATTTATAACAGGATTTATAACTGAGCAAAGAACTCCAAGAATCTATGGTTTGGGGAGGAAAACTAGAAAACCCCCTCAGTCCCAAACTGTGTGAACATTCTCATCAAAAGAAGGGGGGGTGATTAACCTCGAGGAGGTCTCCCACACAAAGATGTAATCCCTTGAGATGATGCAAAAAGGGGCCCAAAAAAAAAAGAGTGGCCTCCTGGATCCGGTGCAGTCTCTAGTTTGATCCGTTATGAACAAAAAAAGAAAAAAAAAATGTCTCATAGTGGAGCAGGCCTTCATTTTGTGATACCAGTCGCGTTGGAAGGAAAACAGAGCATCAGACTGAAAGCCAGTAGATATGTCTACTAAGTTGTTCCTGGTAGCTCTATGAGAGCCATAGGCAACAAAACTCGGAAGTTGGGAGACATTCAAGAGTTATGATAGGACCTAAACCGATTGGACGAGATTTCAATATGTAAGTTTCACTTAATCAGAAGTCTTGTTAATAAAATTTAGAGTGACAATTTTAGTCAGAGAACCACTTCATGGCGGGCCATTTTCTTTCGATCGCTTCTGTTTGGCTTTCTTCCAGAGAGGGGTTCTTGGGCTGGTGGGTGTCTGTCTCTTGTATGAACTTGTGCTGTTCGAGGTGTCCATCTCGGATTCCTGAGATATCAATTTAAGATGAAGTAGAAGCTTTTCACCCTCTTGTAGTGAGGAGAAGGCATATTCCCGGTCTTTATAGAAGAATTTTACAGCGAAAGGGAAGGACTACTTATACTTGATATCCTTATCCATCAGCACCTTTAGGAAGGGTTTCAGAACTCTTCTTTTCTGAATTGTAGATGGAGCTAAGTCGGCCAAGATTTGAACGGGGTGCCCCTTACAGAGGATTTTGGTCGTAATTCTGGATTGTTTCATGACTCCTTCCTTTATAGCATAGAAATGAGGTTTGACGATTATGTCTCTCGGGTTACCATCTTTCCGAAGGGGCCCTAGAGCCCTGTGAGCCCTGTCGAGCTCTAGACGATGCTTAGGGGTATCTGGGAGGAGGTTGGTTATTAAGCTTTATATTGCATCTGGAATATTTTTGATCTCCTCTGGCAGGCCCCTGGCTCTAAAGTTAACTCGTCTAGACCTGTTTTCCAGATCATCAATTCTAGAAAGGGCCGCGTCGAGTTGGTCCTGCAGAGAGCCAATGAGATCAGAGTTCTGATTAGAGGTTGCTGCGGTGGATTCCAGTTTGTTCTCAATAGCTTCTATACGGGTCCCCAGCATTTGAAAGTCTGATTTGATCTCGCTCGTGATAGTAGCAATTGTGTTAGCCAGACCCCTCTCAAGTAGCGAGGAGAATTTAAGGTAGAGTTCTTCAACCTGCAAAGTAATGTTAGGGCTCGAGGGATCCGGTGAAGCTGGTACTGGGCTAAATGATGTAAGCTCCCCTTGAAAGCGGCCTAACAATGATTCTGTAGAGGAAGGAGACGGTAAGGGTAGCTGTAAAGAACCACCGTGAGGTCCTGGCGTAAAAGTCAGTGAAGCAGGGGATAGGATCTGCCTGGTATCAGCGCGTATTGAGTTGCCCAGACTCTCCACGCAAGGACCCTCGGCGGCTCCAGAAGGTATGGCAGAGGCGGCCGCCATCATGGTTAACCCCTGAGGGGATGGAGTAGAAAAGAGAATGCTCAGATCCTTCCTGGCTGTTGATGTAGACATACAGAGAATAGGTGACCCTGAAGAGGGGTTCTGATCAGCCCAACACTGTTAAATTATGCAGATTTTGGGAATTAGCCCGACATTGATGCTGAGGGAAGTAGAGACATATCAGCCTGAAGTTATAGATTGAAGAGAAAAGGCCTTTACTATATCTGGAACACTTCTTCAATGCTGAGAATAATACCAAGCACCTTCCAGAAGACTTAGGGTACCATTCTACATCTTAGCCTTAAGAAGCAAGGAGATGACTGGGTGACTCTGTGCTGTGTAAGGCCTGTAGGCCTTGGCGGCCATCTTGGTACACCCGACGGCTGCTTGCGGAGTTGGAGAGAGTCATTGGGGCCTACATACTGTTCTTTTTCACCAACCTTCAGGTGGAAACAAGATTGCCCTGGACCTGTCTCATCCGCTGTCTCTCCGGGATCCTTTGTAATAGAGCCGTTAGGCCGCCGCCGCGGCCATCTTGCTACACCTGCTCCTGTCCACGAGGTGTGCCGCGGCCCGTGGAGAAGCCTACGGCGCTTCTCAGGACTGCCCCTGTTCCGAGGAGGATTGAGGCTAGTTGGATCGCCCAATTCTGGCTCTTGGGAAGCTCCTTCAGGGCCTCAAAAGCGGGCGACGGTGCGGAGCTCCGGACTGGGCATCCATAACGGAGCTTCCGCGCATGCGCACAGTGCACTAAAGAATTTAGGAGCGGATTGAGTTGCAAAATGTGTTACTTGAAGGCATAAAATGTGTGCCTTCCTACTATAAAAGGAGCGGATAGCTTTGATGCATTTTTGTGGAATATTGAGTCCTTGTACATTCAGGGATAATATATTTAAGGGGACCATGGGATTATGAATTTGTGAAATATAATATCTGATAGTCCTGAGCAATATTTGGATGAACCTACTTTCGGAGAAGGGGGAATAGAAGAAGAAAGAAAAAAAGAGAATGGCAAGATCATGAGGGAAGTAAGGATCATAGATATCAAATACATTAGGTTAAACATACAGTATATGTGCATATTATCTAGTCATTGGGAGGAGAAAAAGTCACTCTCCAAGGATACATTGGCTACTATCAGTTGTCCACTGTTAATATGAACTAACCAAGGGTAGCAAGTGGGGAACGCAGGGAACTATAACCCAAGCCTCAGTATGGTGAATGGTTGCAGTAAAGATGAGGCAATTCGACCATGAGTCAGTTAAAAACAGTTAGTTTATTGAAGTTACTTACAAAAATGTTCATCTAGCTCCTGTGGTGATGATGAGCCTGTCTCACTAGTTGTCAGACCAGCGCTGAATGATGCCCCAGGTGGAGAGTTGTATGTGCGGCCACTCAGAACTGGCAGGATGTGAAAGCTCCTAGCGCTGGGGGGAGGAGTGGTGGATGTAGTGTGAGCCGAAATCCTCTTGTGAATGCTCTGGATCCAACGGCCCTGTCTTGGACCATTCTGACAGGAGAGCCGCCGACAGAATGAAGGGATGGACGGAGCTACGGCTGTATCAGTGGTGTCGTCAATCCTCGGAGCTGCCGTGTCGGGCTAGGCTGTGAGATACGAGGCAGTTTGGGAGCCAGTGAATGAAAGGAGGTCCGTCACGCTGACGACATGTTTCGCAATGGTTTGCTTTGTCAAGTCACGTGACAGGACAGGACCAGGGGGGACCATTTAAAGATTGGAGCCGGAAATGAGCAGGGGAGAAGGGATACATCCTCCATCTGGGGACATTGGAAGTTTGATCTATGCTTTGAGTGGATGTTAAGCTGTTCAACAAAGCACACCTGATATACCCATGCCCCTGATCACTGCAGCACAAGCTAGCTGAACCTGTGTGGGAGTGATCTGCTAGAGAGTTTATCATGGAGCCCGGAGAATCTCATTCCCATAAGTGATTGCATCTATATGGCAAGTATGATCTCTGTAATGGGGATCCATTATTTTCGGTAAGAGGCTAATTTTACTAGAAGGAATATTACCCACAAGATTTTTGGAGCGATACTTTGTTACATCTTTTCACTAACAGCACTCAAGACAGTGTATAAGGATATTTTTTATAACATATTCAAGCTTGTTAACACAGATTTTTAGACTGTGGACTACAAGTAACGCCAACACTACTCAATTGAACAATTCATTTTATTTCACCTTTTGAAGTGATACTTTGTACATTTTTAATCATTAGCACTCAGAATAGTTCACAAGGATAATTGTTTCACTTATTTAAGCTTGTCAGCATGGATCCTTGATTGTGGACTACAAGTAACACACACACCATTCAATTGGACAATTTATCATTGACAATTTTTATTAATTTAAATATAATTACCAATCATCACATTTTGCACTAGTCACTTTATTAGTATTTATTGGTTCATTCATTTCACAGGAATAGCGCACCATATTAATTGTCTATCCTTTTTACCTTATCCTGGGTTTGAGTAGCAGCTGTTCCACTAATTGATACCAGCACAGGGTTTGTTTGTATTCTATTCTACCAAGCATTGGGAAACAAAAAGGCCACAGCCTATTGAGGCTATCAATCCATTGAGTCAACAGGTTCTGGATCTGGAACAACCTCTTTTATTTGAACTTTGATTCTTCCCTGCTATGGTAGGTGACTTGTGTGCAGGAGATGAAACAGGTCTACTACGTGAAGTTTCTGGATTCTGTAATGGATCCATCAGGTGTATGTCTTGAAGGGTGTTTTGTAATTCAATTGCAGAACGAAAAGTATATTTGGAACCACAATATGAGAACCGGACTGAAAAGGGAAAGCCCCATTGGTAGGTTATTTGGCTTTGTTGTAGTACTTGAAGTAGAGGTTTCAAGGCCTGTCTTTTATTGATTGTTAACTGCGAGAGGTCAACAAAGGGTTGATAATTGTGACCTTGGAAAATTAGAGACTATTTTCCTCTTGCTGCAGACAGAAGCTGTTCCTTTGTGCGATAAAAATGAAATGTAGCAATGATATCCCAAGGGGGGCCCTCAGGTTTTTTGGTGTCAAAGCTCTATGAACTCTGTCCATTTCAAGGCGTTTGACTGGAATGGCCTGTTGCAATTCATGGAATAGTGCTAACATTGCGGCCTGTAAATCTACCACAGATTCAGGAATACCTCTTATGTGTAAATTTCATAATTTTCATAATCCTCCAAATGGGACTGCAGCATTAAATTTTCATCTTTGAGATTTTCAATCTCTGCTGTATAGTTCACAGTATAGTTTTGCATGTCACAAACACGCGTTTCTAGCTCTGACAAGCGATGGTGCAGCTCCCTAATTTCTTTAGTGAGACAAGTTGTTATTTGGTCAGAAGTGCACTTTAAGGCCTTTTGAAGCATTTTTTTCAATTTGTTTTAACATTGCTGGGGATATATGTTCACTCTGAGAGGAATCTTGCCCAAACACAGAATCCCATTCTTCGTCTTCTGAATTGTTCAGTACCTGTGTGTTTGCCTTTCAGGCTCTCACATCGCTGCGTGAGGTAGCTGAGGAGAATATTGGTGGCGCCATTTTGGCTATAGAATGGGGGTGTGTGTTTTTGCTTTTTCTCTTCCTCATATCCCACAGAGGATCACTTGTAGCTATACCACCGGCTCCCTGAACTCAATGGGCACAGGTAGGTAGTACTTGTGTGCGGGTGTCTCGTGAACAGCCACTAATAAAAGGCTATTACCTTCCTCTGAGAGAGGAGCTTCAGGCAGACATATCTGCTCAATTCAGCTCTGTACACTTCCTCACTTTTTTTTTAAACTGCACACAGGCTTCCCCAAATACCCCACCAAATACATTCCAGAGGAGAAGGGGTCTGTGTTCTGTTTTTTTTTCAACAAAGAAGCCAGCAATGACAGCTGTCACAATTATTTATAGTAAATAGTGTCAGCAAATAAAAATCAGTTCAACAAAGGAAAAACAAATATGCAAATGTCCATCAATGATAAGATCAATTCTCTGAAAAGAAAAGTCTTCATTCAGAAGTGAAATCTTGTGAAGATATATATAATACTGATATAATCCAACACCTTCTGAAGTAAAAATGAATTCCCAAAAAATGGTCAAAGGTCAGCCACCGCATCATAGTGAAGTGAACACTCACCAGAAATGATGGCTGCCATTACAACAGCATATACGCCTGTATCTTTAAGTCAAAACGTCCACTGGAAGTATCGGGTTGCACCCAGTATCCACGTCCAAAAACACTTCTCAGGAGGCTCAGACTAGGATAAATTAAGCTTGCCAGGAGGCAACATAATACTATGATAGTGTAGTATATTCTATATGGATGCATGTACATAAAAAACACGATATAAAACATAAGACTTCTTACATAAAAAGCCACTGCTAACCCGGGATTGTACAGCGGTGTGACGTCAGCACTAGTAACTCCTCCCCAAAATTGTCCCCCAAAACTATTGTCTAGATTATTCGCTGGCATTTTAACCCCTTCCTTACCGGGCACTTAAACCGCCCTCCTGCCCAGACCAATTTTTGGCTTTCAGCACTGTCGCATTTTGAATGACAATTGCGCGGTCGTGCGACGTTGTACCCAAATAAAATTTGCGTCCTTTTTTCCCACAAATAGAGCTTTCTTTTGGTGGTATTTGATCACCGCTGCGTCATTTCTGATCGCCGCTATAAACAAAAAATGAGCGACAATTTTGCAAAAAAGAACAATATTTTTTACTTTTTGCTAAAGTACAAATCCATTAAAAAAATTATTCATCAGTTTTGGCCGATATATATTCTTCTACATATTTTTGGTAAAAAAAAAAAATCGCAATCGGCGTATATTGATTGGTTTGCGCAAAAGTTATCGCGTCTACAAACTGGGAATTGATTTCTGGCGTTTTTATTTATTTATTTTTTTTACTAGTAATGGCGGCGATCTGCGATTTTTATCGGGACTGCGATATTGGGGGGGACATGTCGGACATTTTTGACACTTTTTTGGGACCAATGACATTTATACAGCGATCAGAAATTTAAATGTCCACTGATTACTGTATAAATGTCATTGGCAGTGAAGGGGTTAACCAGCAGGGGGCAGTGAAGGGGTTAATAAATGTTCCCTGGGTGTGTTCTAACTGTGGGGGGGCAGGGCTGGCCGGGACATAACAGATCTAACTGATCCCAGTGACAGGGATCAGTAGATCTGGTATGTCCCCTGTCACAGAACGGGGAACCGCCGTGTTTACAACGGCGGTTCCCCGTTCTGAGGCTCCTAAATGTGATCGGCAGGTCTCGGGCGGACATCGAGTCCGCCCGACCCGCGGGCACACTCGCGTAGCGTGCGGCGCGCGCGCGTGCCGCCGCTGCCGCCAGGGGGCGCGCTGGGGCATGCACAGTGGAGGACGTCCATGGACGTCCTCCCGGCATTTCAGATCCGCGCTGGAGCCGTATTTTGGCAATAGCGCGGATCTGAAGTGGTTAAAAACGTTTTTGCTTTGTAAATGTCAGTGCTGTTTCAATAGGGGTTCAGATTCGATATCGGAACTTATTTGAGGTTCGCAGCACCCCTGCTCAATGGAACACTCTGCAGTCCGGCTCATTAGTACCGGAGACTATGGTGACCAAAACCAAAAAAGCCCCACTCCCGCTGTGATTGGACACAGCAGGATGCCAACCAGTGGGTCCAGTGGCTGCTATGACCCGTCGATCCTTCACAGGAGGAGCAGAATGGCAGTCTGCCTATGTAAACAAGGCAGAATGCCATTCTGTGAGGGAGGAAAATTGAGATCTTGTGTTTCTGCTAAGCAGAAACACGGATCTCTGTTTTCCTCCAGTCACAGCCTTCCTCCCACAGTTAGAAAGCACTCCCTAGAAGCACACTTAACCCTTTGATCACCCCTGATGTTAACCCCCTCCATGCCAGTGTCATTTATACAGGGACAGTGCATTTTTTTTAGCACTGATCTCTGTAATGGTGTCACTGGTCCCCAAAAAGTGTCACTTAGTGTCAGATTTGTCCGCCGCAATATCACAGTCCCGCTAAAAATTGCTGATCGCAGCCATTACTAGTAAAAACAATTAAAAAAATAAAGAGTGCATAAATTGATTCCATAGTTTGTAGATGCTATAACTTTTGTGCAAACCAATCAATATACGCTTATTGGGATTTTTTTTTATCAAAAACATGTAGCAGAATACACATTGGCCTAAATTGATGAAGAAATTAGATTTTTTTTTTAATTTTTTTATTGGATGTGTTTTATAGCAGAAAGTAAAACCTTTTTTTTTAAATTGTCTGGCTTTTTTTGTTTATAGCGCAAAAGATAAAAACCACAGAGGTGATCAAATACCACCAAAAGAAAGCTCTATTTGTGGGGGGGAATTATTTGGGTACATCATCTCATGATCACGCAATGGTCAGTTAAAGCAACACAGTACTGTATCGCAAAAAACGGCCTGGTCAGGAACAGGGTAAAACCTTCCGGAGCTGAAGTGGTTAATTAATAAAAATGATACATAAATAATAGTAATAATAAAAAAAGAAATTCAATTTCCCAAAATGGATGAAAATGAATTATTAGTATACATCATGACATATCTTTGTAGTTTCATGTTATTCACCTATGTGGCCTAATGTAAGGAAATGTAACAAGCCTTTGTTTTAGTACCGGGTGGATGTTTTCAGTAGCCAGAATGATAAATATAGTCAAAGGTCACACAACGTTTGCTTGGGCCCCTGAAAAATCTCAACATAAAATGCACATCACAGCTGCAAAATCAACAATTCTAAAACCCTCTTATCCCCCAAACACACATCTCTATAAAGAGAGTCAAGAAAAAAAAAAGCCAGTTTGTCAGGTCTAATAACTCGCATTGTACTACAACACTTTTTTTTTTATTACACATGGGGTGAAATCTCGGTTGTTTTCAAGGTCAGTTCCAGGTGAACAGGAGGTCATCATTGGGTCACTTTGACTCCCATGCAGGTCAATAACGCCTTTTCCCTTTCAACAAATGCAAGCGTCTCACACCCAATCAATCCTGGCTGCGCTGTTGCTGCCCAGAGTGTAATGAACACTGTATAAATGTACTTTATCATCACAAAACATGATTCTTAACTACTTTCCCTTCTCATGTAAAACCTTCTGCTGTCAAATTCTACATTCATTCATGCAGCAGCAAGTCGCAGAAGTGAGAAATCATGCTTTCGCTGAGGTTGGTAAAAGGTCACAGCTGACAGACACTAAGGTTAAAATGTTGCTTTAAAATACTGTTCATTACTCCTGCTGCTTTTTGCTAACTACCTTCCTTCGTATTATGCTTCCGTGTTGTGCGCTAATGTATTCTGTTCTCAGCTTAAGGCATTAATCTTTATTTTTTACTGAACATTTTTTTTTTGTATATCCATACAGTATTTGAATTATATAGAGTTTGCCGACACAGACTAAAAGACATGAATTAAAAAGGCTTTTGCTATACATACGGTGTTGTGCTGCATTATAATGTAATGTAAAGCATTTTAAAGGCTTTATTCATATACAGTATACTGCATATCAAACATTAAACAAGTTCCAGCTAAATAAATTATTAAAATACATACATGTTTACTTTATTACCTACCAATGGATTTGTAATTCTGTACAGCTATTCTTGTGATTTATACGGCAATTTAGCTTCCTAGGTCACATCTATGGCTCCTCAATGGACATTCAATAGGTATCTTCAACTCAGCACACTGAGCAGGAAGCTGACCTAAAAAGAAGAAATTATAACTATAACTAGGAGTAGCTCACTGACCTTACAGAATATAAGAGATATGACATGTTTTGTCAAGTAAAACAGTAAACATATATGTGTATTCAGCTGTGTGCATGGAGTTCTGCTGTAGATTTGCATTGCTGCATGAACTGAATAAATGTCAGAGGCAACTTTTTCCTAAAGGAAATATACAGTCATTTTTAATGTAATATATACAGTATAAAAAAAATAAAATATTATTTTTAACCAGCAGGTGGAGGTGTCAGCTTCCATTTTTACATGTTTTCTCTGTTTTTTACTACCCATTATAAAAATGCATTTACAGAAATGGCCTTTGTCATTACTGTAACATTAAATATAGAAAGTGGAAATAAAGATACATTACTAAATTACTAATTCAGTGTTCAGTGGTATATAGACATAGAGCATGTTCACAATTGAAAATTTGATTAGGCCTGCAGACCTAAATGAACTCCTAACTGTTAATAACCCCCCCCCCCCACACACACACACACAGCTCATGACAAGATCCTGTAGGTTTGAGGCTGTAGAATAACATATGTCACCTCCTTGGGGGAACAAGCCATCAATGGATCCTTTTAGGCTCTTGGACTGCCAGGTTCCACAATGTCTGTCTTGAGTACTCATTGTCCTAATATCAGAGAGAATACTGTATGTTTCAATTCTCATAAGCCCCAAAATATTAGCTGTAGAGAGCTTAGAGCTACAGTATCTCAAAAAATGAGCACACCCCTCACATTTTTGTGAATATTAGAGACCTTGCACTCCTCCACCTTCCCTTTGAGGATGCCCCACAGATGCTCAAAAGGGTTTAGGTCTGGAGACATGCTTGGCCAGTCCATCACTTTTACCCCCAGCTTCTTTAGCAAGTTAGTGGTTGTCTTGGAGGTGTGTTTGGGGTCGTTATGTTGGAATACTGCCCTGTGGCCCAGTCTCCAAAGGGAGGGGATCATGCTCTGCTTCAATATGTCACAGCACATGTTGGCATTCATGGTTCCCTCAATGAACTGTAGCTTCCCAGAGATGGCAGCACTCATGCAGCCCAACCCATGACACTCCCACCCCCATATTTGACTGTAGGCAAGACTGTCTTTGTACTCCTCACCTGGTTGCCGCCACACATGCTTGACACCGTCTGAACCAAATAAGTTTATCTTGGTCTCATCAGACCAAAAGACATGGTTCCAGTAATCCTTGTGCTTAATTTGCTTGTCTTCAGCAAACTGTTTGCAGGCTTTCTTGGGCATCATCTTTATAAGAGGCTTCCTTCTGGGACAACAGCCATGCAGACCAATTTGATGCAGTGTGCGGCATATGGTCTGAGCACTTGCAGACTTACCCCCCACCCCTTCAACCTCTGCAGCAATGCTGGCATCACTCATATGTCTATTTCCCAAAGAAAACCTCTGGATATGATGCTGAGCATGTGCATTCAACTTCTTTGGTCGACCATGACGAGGCCTGTTCTGAGTGGAACCTGTCCTGTTAAATCGCTGTATGGTCTTGGCCACCATGCTGCAGCTCAGTTTCAGGGTCTTGGCAATCTTCATATAGCCTAGGCCATCTTTATGTAGAGCAACAATTCTTTTTTTCAGATGCCATGAAGTGCCATGTTGAACTTCCATTGACCAGTATGAGAGAGTGAGAGCGATAACACCAAATGTAACACACCTGATCCCTATTCACATATAAGAGCTTGCATTAGTCATGTTTTTGGTCTGCTTTTCTTTCTTCTAAAAATGTCCATTTCCCTCTTCCTCTTCTCCTCACAGACACATATATCAGCCATTTTATATGGCAAGGTCATGCAGCAGCCGTTTTTTGCTATTGCACCTTTCTCTTGTGCTCTGTGCTACACCACAGTGGCAGGTACCCATTATTTAGATCAGAAGGACAAGAGCCAACACCATTTTTTGCACAGAAAGATATACCTGGCTTCCATTTGCATGTGAGGAGTGTTGGAGTGTTGTCCGTGAACAAGAGGAATTTTTAGGGGGCCTTCAAGCAGAATGTTTCTCCCATTTCAAATGCAAATAAAAATGACAGTGTATTATTTCAGAGAAAACATATAGAAATATTGCACAGAGTCATGCTCACTATGTAGTCAGCTTCATATTTTGCATTTTAAGAAGGAGGGACAAACATGTTTTATCATAAAATAAAAATTAGAGTATAATATTTTTGAGACAACAGCCATAACAACTGCTGCACAATGTGTAAAGAGTTTTACTAGGCCACAATGTCAGAAAGAGAGACTAGGCAGGTTTTATTGTGAAATAAAAATGACAGTATATTATTTTGGAGACAACAGACAGATATTGTACAGACTTCATAAACATTGAGTAGAAAGTTTTAGTAGGCCATAATTTAAAGAGGAAAAGACCAGACAGATTGTATTATTACATAAAATTAGTGGTATTGTACAGACTTGATGCACACTATGTTAGTAGCTTTGCCAAGCAACAGTTCAAGAAGAGACCAGGCAGATTATATCATGAAATAGTTACATAGTTAGTCATGTTGAAAAAAGACACAAGTCCATCTAGTTCAACCCCAAAAAAATAGAAAAATTATATATAACCATACAATCTCATATACAATCCTTCACCCACAGTTGATCCAGAGGAAGGCAAAAAAACTCCAGCAAAGCATGATCCAATTTGCTATAGCGGCCGAAAAAATTCCTTCCTGATCCCCCTGGATCAACTTTACCTAAAAATGTTATTACCCAGTTATATTATTTACATTAAGGAAAGAATCCAGGCCTTCTTGAAAGCAATCTACTGTGCTGGCCAAAACCACCTCTGGAGGAAGCCTATTCCACATTTTCACAGCTCTAACTGTGAAGAAACCTTTCCGTATTTGGAGATGAAATCTTTTTTCCTCTAGACATAAAGAGTTGTTCTTTGTGGTGACCTTAAAGTGAATAACTCAACACCAAGTTCACTATATGGACCACTTATGTATTTGAACATGTTGATCATATCCCCCCTTAATCTCCTCTTCTCAAGAGAGAATAAATTCAGTTCCTCTAATCTTTCCTCATAGCTGAGCTTCTCCATGCCTTTTATTAGTTTGGTTGCCCTTCTCTGCACTTTCTCCAGTTCCCCGATATCCTTTTTGAAAACTGGTGCCCAAAACTGAACTGCATATTCCAGATGAGGTCTTACTAATGATTTGTACAGGGGCAAAATGCTGTCTCTATCTCTGGAGTCCATACCTCTCTTAATACAAGAAAGGATTTTGCTTGCTTTGGAAACCGCAGCTTGACATTGCATGCCATTATTAAGCTTATTATCTACCAAAACCCCCAGATCCTTCTCCACTATGGATTCCCCCAGTTGTACTCCCCCTAGTATGTATGATGCATGCATATTCTTAGCCCCCAAATGCATAACTTTACATTTACCAACATTAAACCTCATTTACCACACTCTATATCATTTATAAATCTATTGAAAAGTAAGGGCCCCAACACTGAACCTTGGGGTACACCACTGATAACCTTAGACCATTCAGAGTAAGAATCATTAACCACTACTCTGAATTCGGTCTTTTAGAGACTTGTCAGAAAATATAGCCAGAAATATTATGCAGATGCACCGTGTCGTTTTTTGAGCAGTTTTACATTAATGCACTGTGTAGTTTTTTGGCAGTTTTATCAATCAACAATTTAAGAGAGTTCAGGTGTTATCATAAAAGAGATATTACAGTATAGTATTTCCTTAGGAACCCAAAAATATTGTACAGGCTCAATGCACAGCATATAAGAAGTACTACTATAGGCCACTATAGACCACAAATTTAGAGGCAAAGACCAGGTTTTCTCGTGATTAGAGTTGAGCGAACCCGGACTGTAAAGTTCGGGTCCGTACCGAACTTTGGGGTGTCCGGGACCCGGACCCGGACCCGAACTTTTCAAAAAAAGTCCGGGTTCGGAAGAAACATCCCGTGAACAGGGTGGGAATGGGTGTAAAAGGAAGAAAAACGTCTGGAGATCCTGGAAGGACCCGAAAAAATGTCGTAAAAAGATTAAAAAGTAATTTTAATGGTCTTGGGGCCTGGGCTTGGGCCTGAAAAAAACTTTTCAAGCCCAGGCCCAGGCCCAGGGCCTGTGGGGTTTCAAGCCATGCCTGGGCTTGAAATGTCAGGCCCAAGCGAGTTGAGATTAGTGCTCTTTTGGACCAGAAACGGAGATTTAAACACCAGATATCACCGGATATCATCATGAAGAATATACGACACGTAACTCGGACATGTTATAAAAACCCAAGGATTCCTTTATGATATGACATTATAGAGAAAATACTATT
>BLSH010385469.1:172742-189147 GCA_018402905.1 Glandirana rugosa | reverse complement strand
GAACACTTTACCTAAAACCGGGAGGAACCATATACCTGTTCTGCAAACATCTGGACACTGTTTAGAACACTATACCTAAAACCGGGAGGAACCATATACCTGTTCTGCAAACATCTGGAAACTGTTTAGAACACTTTATCTAAAACCGGGAGGAACCATATACCTGTTCTGCAAACATCTGGAAACTGTTTAGAACACTTTACCTAAAACTGGGAGGAACCATATACCTGTTCTGCAAACATCTGGACACTGTTTAGAACACTTTACCTAAAACCGGGAGGAACCATATACCTGTTCTGCAAACATCTGGACACTGTTTAGAACACTTTACCTAAAACCGGGAGGAACCATATACCTGTTCTGCAAACAGATGATTTTAGAACACTAATAGGGCTTCACACGCCTGAAACAGGGTTTTCCCACAAACTTTAAAGATGATTTTAGAACACTAATATTGTTTCACACGCCTGAAACAGGGTTTTCCCACACACTTTCAAGATGATTTTAGAACACTAATATGGCTTCACGCGCCTGAAACAGGGTTTTCCCACACACTTTCAAGATGATTTTAGAACAGTAATATGGCTCTATGCCCCAGCAATATACTTTTCCCACACACTTTGAAGATTATTTTAGAACAATAATCTTTCCCTTAAAGCAACAGCTGGAGGCTTTCCCTGTACAACTTGGAGATGATTTTAGAATCTAAAATAATCTCCTAGTTCTATAGGGAGAGGTTCCTGCTGTTGCTTAAAGGGACAGATTATTGTTTCTTGCACAAAATTAAAAAGTGCATCTACATTGCTGGTTTAAAAAAAACAAAAAAAATCCAAAAACTACATTTGCGGCCAGTGGTGCATTTCTTGCGCAAAAATAAAAAAACAGTGTTAGCTACCTCCTCCTCCTCATCCACCACCACTTTCACCGCCTCCTCAACCTCCAACTCCACATCCACCTCCATTTTTGATTTTTTTTATGTGATTTTCGCTTAAATGCGGCTGAAACAGGGTTTTCCCACACACTGTGAAGATGATTTTAGAACACTAATATGGCTCCATGTGGCTGAAACAGGGTTTTCCCACACACTGTGAAGATGATTTTAGAACACTAATATGGCTCCACGCGGCTGAAACAGAGTTTTCCCACACACTTTCAAGATGATTTTAGAACACTAATATGGCTTCATGCGCCTGAAACAGGGTTTTCCCACACACTTTGAAGATGATTTTAGAACACTAATATGGCTTCACGCGCCTGAAACAGGGTTTTCCCACACACTTTGAAGATGATTTTAGAACACTAATATGGCTTCACAAGCCTGAAACAGGGTTTTCCCACACACTTTCAAGATGATTTTAGAACAGTAATTGGCTTCACGCACCTGAAATAGGGTTTTCCCACACACTTTCAAGATGATTTTAGAACACTAATATGGCTTCACACACCTGAAACAGAGTTTTCCCACACACTTTGAAGATGATTTTAGAACACTAGTATTGTTTCACACGCCTGAAACAGGGTTTTCCCACACACTTTAAAGATGATTTTAGAACACTAATATGGCTTTACGTGCCTGAAACAGGATTTTCCCACACACTTTGAAGATGATTTTAAAACACTAATATGGCTTCACGTGCCTGAAACAGGGTTTTCCCACACACTTTCAAGATGATTTTAGAACAGTAATATGGCTCTATGCCCCAGCAATAGGCTTTTCCCACACACTTTGAAGATTATTTTAGAACAATAATCTTTCCCTTAAAGCAACAGCTGGAGGCTTTCCCTGTACAACTTGGAGATGATTTTAGAATTTAAAATCATCTCCTAGTTCTATAGGGAGAGGTTCCTGCTGTTGCTTAAAGGGACAGATTATTGTTTCTTGCACAAAATTAAAAAGTGCATCTACATTGCTGGTTTAAAAAAAAACAAAAAAATTCCAAAAACTACATTTGCGGCCAGTGGTGCATTTCTTGCACAAAAATAAAAAATCAGTGTTAGCTACCTCCTCCTCCTCCTCCACCACCACTTTCACCGCCTCCTCAACCTCCAACTCCACATCCATTTTTGATTTTTTTATGTGATTTTCGCTTAAAAATTATTTTAAGTTATTTCCCTATCCCCATTTCTTTGTAGGGCACTTGGCTGACCCTTACCCCCATTTTCCTTCCTTTTGCAGACCTCTAGGACTTCCCAGGACTTTGTTACAGTCATTTTTGTGCCTAAAAGTTCGGTCCCCATTGATTTCAATGGGGTTCGGGGTCCGGGTCAAAGTTTGGGTCAAGTCCGGACCCGAACCCGGACTTTGTCCTGAACCAGCAGAACCCAAACTTCCAGAGGTTCGGTCAACTCTAATCTGTCCCTCACAGCAGCAGCAGGAACCTCTCCCTATACCAGTATGAGATGATTTTATAACAGTAATCTGTCCCTCAAAGCAGCAGCAGGAACCTCTCCCTATACCAGTATGAGATGATTTTATAATGCTAATCTATCCCTCACACCAGTGGCAGGAACCTCTCCCTTTACCAGTATGAGATTATTTTAGAATGCTAATCTGTCCCTCACAGCACTGACAGGAACCTCTCCATACTCCAGTATGAGATGATTTTAGAGCGCTAATGTATCCCTCACACCAGTGGCAGGAACCTCTCCCTATATTAGTATGAGATGATTTTAGAATGGTAATTTGTCCCTCACAGCAGCAGCAGGAAACTCTCCCGCTACCATTATGAAATGGTTTTATAACCCTCACACCAGCCGCACGAACCTCTCCCTATACTAGTATGAGATGTAGGCTTGTGCAATTAGTTTTTTCCGAATCGCGGTAATTCAGAAATTCAGAAACTCACGGTAATTTGGAAATTCGCGGTAATTCTGTAATTTCGTTAATTCGGAAATTCGCGGTAATTCGGCAATTGCGGTAATTCGGAAATTCGCAGTAATTCGGCAATTGCGGAACTTCGGAAATTCGCGGTAATTCGGCAATTGCGGTAATTCGGAAATTCGGCAACTGGAACAGACGAAAATACAAAATTCGGAAATTCGGAAATCCGAAAATTGGAAAAAACTAAGAATATTTGAAATAATAACTTACTAATAACTATTAAATTTTAGGTATTGGAATTTCCTTGAAAGTTTGGCTGTTAATGAACTTAATATGAAATTTAGCACTAATAGTCATACTTACAAGAAAATGTCAATACCTATATTTAATAGTTATTTATTATTATTTCAAATATTCTTTTTTATTTCCGAAATTTGGAAATAAGGAAGAACATTTGAAATAATAAGTTATTAATTTATTATTTTTACTTATTATACATTATAATAAGCTATTATTATTTCAAATGTTTTTCCTTATTTCTGACCTTTGCAGTGTGTGACTGTATATATGCATACTGTATGTATGTGTGTGTGCATACTGGGTGTGTATATACTGTGCTTATATTGTATGTAAACACACAGTATACATACAATATACATCCAATATACACCCAGTATATACACACCCAGTATGCACACACACACACATACATACAGTAAGCATATATACAGTCACACACTGCAAAGGTCAGAAATAAGGAAAAACATTTGAAATAATAATAGCTTATTATAATTTATAATAAGTAAAAATTATAAATTAATAACTTATTATGTCAAATGTTCTTCCTTATTTCCGAATTTCGGAAATAAAAAAGAGTATTTGAAATAATAATAAATAACTATTAAATATAGGTATTGACATTTTCTTGAAAGTATGACTATTAGTGCTAAATTTCATATTAAGTTCATTAACAGCCAAACTTTCAAGAAAATTCCAATACCTAAAATTTAATAGTTATTAGTTAGTTATCATTTCAAATATTCTTAGTTTTTTCCAATTTTCGGATTTCCGAATTTCGGATTTTCGTCTGCTCCGATTGCCGAATTTCCGAATTACCGCAATTGCCGAATTACCGCGAATTTCCGAATTACCACAATTGCCGAATTACCGCGAATTTCCGAATTTCCAAATTACCGCAATTGCTGAATTACCGCGAATTTCCGAATTACCACAATTGCTGAATTACCGCAATTGCCAAATTACCACTGATTTCTGAATTTCAGATGTCCGAATTTTTAATTTCCAAATTTCCGAATTACAAATTTTTTTAATTTCCGAATTTTTTGAATTTCCGAATTTCCGAAAAACAAAAAAAACAATTTTTTTAGCCATGCACAAGTCTAATGAGATTATTTTAGAATGCTAATCTATCCCTCACACCAGCGACAGGAACCTCTCCCTATTCCTGTGTGAGATGATTTTATAACGCTAATCTCTCTCTCACAGCGGCGGCAGGAACCTCTCCCTATACCAGTATGAGATGATTTTATAACGTAATCTATCCCTCACACTAGCAGCAGGAACCTCTCCCTATACCAGTATGAGATGATTTTAGAACGCTAATCTATCCCTCACAGCAGCAGCAGGAACCTCTCCCTATACCAGTATGAGATGATTTTATAACGCTAATCTGTAACTCACAGCAGCAGCAGGAACCTCTCCCTATACCAGTATGATATGATTTTATAACGCTAATCTGTAACTCACAGCAGCAGCAGGAACCTCTCCCTATACCAATATGAGATGATTTTATAACACTAATCTTTCCCTTACACCAGTTGCAGGAACCTCTCCCTACTCCAGTATGAGATGATTTTAGAACGATAATCTGTCCCTCACAGCAGCACCAGGAACCTCTCCTTACACCAGTATGAGATGATTTTAGAAAGCTAATCTGTCCCTCACAGCAGCAAAAGGAACCTCTCCCTACAACAGTATGAGATGATTTTATAATGCTAATCTGTCCCTCACAGCACTGCCAGGAACCTCTCCCTACTCCAGTATGAGATGATTTTAGAACGCTAATCTATCCCTCACACCAGCGGCAGGAACCTCTCCCTATACTAGTATGAGATGATTTTAGAACGCTAATCTATCCCTCACAGCAGCAGCAGGAACCTCTCCCTATACCAGTATGAGATGATTTTATAACGGTAATCTGTCCCTCACAGCAGCAGCAGGAACCTCTCCCTATACCAGTATGAGATGATTTTATAATGGTAATCTGTCCCTCACAGCAGCAGCAGGAACCTCTCCCTATACCATTATGAGAGGATTTTATAACGCTAATCTATCCCTCACACCAGCGGCAGGAACCTCTTCCTTTACTAGTATCATGAGATGATCCAGCTGTCACATTTAGCAGTAATGATACTACTACTGTTACGGCCCGTACGCACGATGCAACAGTCGTACAATGGTCTTACAACAGCTTGTGTTACGATAATCTGACCATTAGTACGCGCGATTACAACAGATGACGTTCAACAGTCGTACAACAGAAGTTGGCTGAGCAGACTAGAAAACTTTTGTTGTACAAGCTGTTGTACGACTGTTGACTCGTGTGTACAGAAGTTGGCCCAACAAAAGCTGTACGTGCAAAAGACGCATACTCAGAAGTCAGGTACGCCCAGAAGTGTCCGTTCTTGTAAACCTACATTCCTAATTCACAAATCACATTCACCTGAACTTCCTCTTTATACGCTTGTAACACGTCACTACGTTCGGCTTTGTTGTACGATTACTTGACTCATGTCAGTATGCTAGACACAACCTTCAAGGGCCGATTTTGAGCAAAAGTTGAACGTGCAAATGTACGACCGTTTCACCGAGTGTACGAGGCATTAATGGTTACACTTCACACTGTGACAGCAGATTCATTCAGCCAAACACCCATTTGTTCAGCTGTTTGCACGGGATTCTTCATAGACTGTAAACAGTGCTGAGATCTCCTTGATGTTATTTCCCCCCCGGTAGTTGCATTTTCTTAGCCTATAATGTTAAGCTATTTTCTGATTAAGTTTTTTGATGAACTTAACTTTCATGCTCAAATGTTCTTATGGACATTTTTTCATAGAGTTAAGTGTTAAGGAATGTTACATTTTCCTGGTGAAAGACAACAAATAGAAACGATTGCACATACATTACAAGCATTAACCTCTTGAAATCCGCGCTATGGTGTCCGTTTATCAAGGAGCAGTAAAATACCGCTCCTGAAAATATCGCTCTCCTCTGAGTGCCGGTTTATGAATGTTTGGAAATCGCTTCTCACACTGAATATTGAAGTGATCTCCAAATGCCGTGAACTCCACAGAATGGCTCCTGTGACTGTAATCTTACGCGATACAGTGGGATAACAGCAATAGGAATTTCAAAATAGTAAAGTTAAACACGAAGCAACACACATTACACACCTCATATTGATAAAAAAATAAACTTACATTCCCCCTACACAATATACATTACCCCAATTAATAAAAAACATGTTTTATATAAATATTTAAAGATCATACAAGTGACTATTAATGTGAATGGTGTATAGTATGTCATGCAGCTATACACCATTCATCTAAATGAAAAATACATTTATAATTATTACGAAGTCATTTTACTAAAGTATACGAATAAAAATAGTTTTAATAAATTAAAATAAAATATGTTTTATAATTGGGAAACCCCCATATAACTGTAATAAAACAGTCCATAGTTAGAACCATATTTTAGGGTTTAAAAAAAAGAAAAATAAATATATATATATATATATATTTATATTTATATATATATAAAATAATAAATCAACAATGGTATAAAACATTACTTTAATAAATAGCATTTTAATGCAAGTAGAATTATATATATATATATATATATATATATATATATATATATAAAGAATCATTAAAAACAGCGATTGGAAAAAAAAATATATATATATACATATATAAATTGCTAATCAGCCAATCACCTGGCAGCAACTGAATACAAATAGCAACTGAAAAGCGCTTGAAAAACTCCCAGTTTGCCTTCACACTGGGGCAGTGTGCAAGCAGGACAGTAAAAAAAGTCCTGCAAGCTGCATCTTTGCAGCGGTATGGGAGCGGTGTATTCACCTCCTATGCTGCCCCTGCCCATTCAGAACAATGGTGCAGTGCTCCCGAAGCGCTGAACACCAATTCGGGAGCTCCACGAGCAGTAAAGCGCCGCAAATTAGGGAGTACACATCTCACATTTTTGTAGATATTTTATTCTATCTTTTCATGTGACCAGACTGAATAAATTATACTTTGCTACAATGTTGCTACAATGTAAAGTAGTGAGTGTACACCTTGTATGTAGCCATGTGCTCCCTCAAGAGTGGCTGATAGTTGTGGTCCACCTGCCTGCTGCCCTCAATCACATGAATTCCTTACTTTGTTTTGTTGTTTTATTTTGGGGTTGAACTTGGATAGGAATTAGGGATGACTGTGGGATGCCCAGTAATTGAACATGGGACCTTCTATATATATCTCCAGTAAATACACTTCTTCTCTTCTAGCACGCTACACTTCTCCTTTCCTCTCTCCAGGACTCACTTGCTGACCGATACACTGTTCTCTCCCTGGTCCGAAAGGAAATTTATCAGACCTCCATGACACTTCTTCACAATAGCTAGCACTTGGTGAGGCCTGTTGCAGCCGCTAGCAAGGCATCAGGACCACCTCTTGTGGGTAAGAGTCGCAGATTTCCATCAGGGAATGCATGGACCATCTCTGTTTTAGGGGTTGTCCTGCAGTCTATTGGCTCTCCTTCCACTTGCTTGACTCCTCCCGGCCTCTACAGACTGCATTCTCTCTCCCCAGACTGTCTCAGCCTTCTCACCCAACTCCCATGGGCCGCCACTCACCGACTATATGGTGGATCCTTTAAACAGTCTCTT
Organism: Glandirana rugosa; assembly: GCA_018402905.1. Classification (NCBI taxonomy): domain Eukaryota; kingdom Metazoa; phylum Chordata; class Amphibia; order Anura; family Ranidae; genus Glandirana; species Glandirana rugosa. The sequence goes on along the minus strand of BLSH010385469.1, from coordinate 181,351 downwards.
TCCATGTAAAACTCAGCTGCTCTCCTGCTTCCTTGTGCCACCCCAGGAGCCGACTCCCACTCCCAGCTGCACCCAAGCCCCAGGCCTCAGATTCACCCCCCCCCCCACGCTGGGTGCCCCCCTCTCGGGTGAGGCCTGATCCGCAGCTCCAGCTACATCCTCATCTCTTCCACCGAACTTTCTCCTGACACCTGCTGTTAGAGTGCTGTATTTAAGGAGGCCTGCCCCCTGCCAATTCAGCCTGTGGATTGGTCAGGGCTCCTTGTCATAAATCAGGAAGTGACACCTCCTCATCCATCCCCTTCTAGAGCTTTCCAAGCTCAAGGGGAGGAATCTCCAAGGGGTGTCCATTCCCTCCATATACAGCCCCTCCCCTGAGCCACTCCCACCCCAACATTCAGGCCTGCACCTATAGTCAGAGATAGTAGAGATTTTTCCTCACCTACCAAAACTCTACAAAAGCATCTACACTATATGGGGGCACTACATGTATAACAGTGTAAATTTGCTGTCCCCTCAAAATAACTCAACACATAGCCATTAGGGTTTAGGTCTGGTTCAAATAATTTTATTGAAAGAGAAACAAAGATTGTACAATAAAGGTAGGCAAGCATGCCTAAAAACAAAGGACAAATATGTTACAATGAAGTACATACTCATTAGGATGGGGGTATCTCCCTCCTTCCATCTTATTATGTGACAGTAACGATAATGCAGATAACTTTCAGCAATATAGGTCAATGGTATACAAGGTATAATAACCCGAAACTGAGGATGTCTCTAGGAGAGTATGAGGTGGTGTAACTATTGCTTATCGTGATATCTTCAGGATATTAGGTCGGTGAAGGTCTTACTGTAGGCTAATGAAGGATTATTGACATCATAGGAGGGTTTTGGGATTTGGTCTCGTATTGATTAGTTGTATATGTGGTTTTGTGGGAGGGGGGAGGATTGCCCCAATAGAAAAACCTTTAGGCAGAGATAAGTAGAGGAAAAGAGTGTGAAGAGTCAAAGAAGGGAGAGGGGGAGGAAAGCAGGTAGAGAAGACCATCTAAGTATAGGGTTAGGGTAGCCGGAAGGGGGAAACCGTCCATAGCAAAAAAGTTGTTACTGCCATTGATCCGTGGGGTAAGTAGAGTTATGGGAGTAATAGGGTTTCATCAAAAATCTACCGGGAGATAGTGACGGATCCAGGGTCGCCACAGTCGTTCGAATTTGGGAATGGTATCTAGAATTGTCGCTTCAATTTTAGCATGTATCATGGACTTAGTTACCCTGTGTTTAGTTTCCATAATTGGAAGGGTTGTCGTCTTCCAGGCTTTGGCAATTGTTTGCTTCGCTGCCGTGGTGATTTGTAAGACTAATTTGAATTGTGCTTTGGTGATCTCTTGGGGTTTGTGGTTGAGTAGGGCTAGGGTAGGGTTGGGCCTGGTTGGTTGATTGACCAGTGTAGAGATAATATAGAATATTTCTCCCCAGAATTTGGCCACTGTTGGGCAGTCCCACCATATGTGAAGATGGGTACCACTGTCGGTACATCCTCTGAAGCAAGATTAGGGATATGAAGTTCAATATTTAGCTATTCGTGCAGGTACCAGGTACCATCTAAATAGAACTTTATAGTTTGCCTCAGAGGCAATTGTGTTTTGTGTGGCTGACTTAGTGGCCTGCCAAACAGTAGCCCACTCATTGGGTTTGAGATGTATGTTCAGGTCGTGTTCCCATTTGTTGACATATGGGAGAGAAGTGTGTGGTGGGGGGTCTAGGAGGAGTTGATATAGTTGTGAGATTAATCCGCGCATATGGGGGTCCCGATCGCAGGCTTGTTCAAATATGGTTTTGTGGGGTAGTGAGGGGTCAGTTGGTATATGAGGGGTAAAGAAGTGTTTGAGTTGAAGGTAGCGAAATAGTTCAGCGGGCGGGAGATTGTGAGTTTCAGACAGAGTGGCAAATGGCTTGATGGTTCTGTTTGTGATAAAAGAGTGTGCTCTGAGTAGGCCTGCAGAAGACCAGCGATGGAATAGGGAAGGTGAGGTCCATGCGGGAGGGAACGAAGGGTTGCGTAGATAGGAGAGGAGTGGGTTATGGGGAGATTGTAGCTTATACTTGAACTTAAGTGTGTTCCATATGCGGAGTGAGTGTTGGGTGACTGGGTTTTTTATAGTTTTTTGGTCTTTCAGCTGGAGCCACAGAAGGTTAGCTGGGGAGAGAGGGTCGCATTCCACTGCTTCAATCATCACCCAGAGGGGGATTTCCGTGGTCGCATGGTATTTTGTTAGGGGGGATAGCTGAGCTGCCTGGTAGTATTTCATGAAATTTGGTAGGCCCAAGCCACCTTGGGCCTTAGTGAGGTAGACCGTTGACCTAGGGACCCGTGGTCTGGTTTTCCCCCAAATATAGGCAGAGACTTTGCGTTGTAGAATGCGTAGGTAATATGAAGGGACTGGGATCGGGAGTATCCTAAATAGATATAGAATTTTGGGTAGTATTACCATTTTTTACTGCAGCTATACGTCCTAGCCAGGACAGTGAGAGTGATGTCCAGGAGGACATGAGTTTTGTGAGATGTTTTAATAGGGGGGGGGGTAGTTGGTAAAGAAAAGATCAAGAGGGTTTGGGGTCAGTTTGATTCCTAAGTATTTCAAGGAACTAGATGCCCAGGGGAATGGAAGAACTGATTGTAGGTGTGAGCACATATTGTGGGGCATGGATATATTGAGGGCTTCCGATTTTTGCGGGTTGACCACTAGTCCAGAGTGGCTGGCACAGGAGGTTAGGATGGGAAGGAGATTAGGAACGGATGTAATTGGGGATGTTAAGAAGAGCAGGATATCGTCTGCGAATAAGCAGAGTTTGTGTGTGTAACCTCTTATTTCTATTTCTTTTATGTTGGGGTCTTCACAGATTTTTTGGGCCAATGGTTCAATAGCGAGGGCGAATAGGAGAGGAGAGAGTGGGCATCCTTGTCGCGTTCCCTTGCCAATTGGGAATGGGTCAGAGTGGTGTCCAGGGTATGTCACACTTGCTGTCGGTTTAGAGTAAAGGGAAAAAACACATTTAAGGAAAAAGGGACCAAATCCCCATTTCAAAAGGGCATTTTGTAGGTAGGACCAGGAAAGATTATCGAAAGCTTTTCGGATGTCCAGGGAGAGGAGGCATGTGGGGATATGCCTAGTACGAGCGAGGTGTGTAAGTAGGATTACTCTTCTGACATTATCTCCTGCTTGCCTTGCGGGCATGAAGCCGGTCTGATCCCTGTGTATTAAAGTGCCTATTATTTTGTTGACACGGGAGGCAAGTATTTTCCCTAGCAGTTTGATATCATTATTTAATATTGAAATTGGCCGGAAATTTGCCCATGATGTGTGATCTGTTTGGAGTTTGGGTATCATTGAGATTGTAGCTTGTAATGAGTCAGATGTGAAATGTCGGTCTTTGCGTATTGAATTGAATGCTGCGGCGAGTGGAGGACTTAGGATGTCAACGAAGCGTTTATAGTATGCTGCTTTGAGGCCATCAGGGCCTGGTCTTTAGTTGTTTTGTAGGGATTTAATAGCTAATCTCGTTTCTAATTCAGTGATTGGTTGATCCAATTGAGCCTTTTGTTCGGTCGAGAGTGTGGGTAGTGATAGTGAGTTTAAGAAGTCTGGGGATTGTTGTGGGTTATGTGGGGATTTCGGGGCAGAGTATAGTTCTTGAAGTTTCTTATGGAATATTGAAGGATTTTAGTTGGGTCGCTTGTATAGCTGTTTTGGGTAGTTTTTAACCTAATAGGTTTATGGGGTTTGTCTAAACTACGTAGGGACAAAGCCATGAAGGTATCTGGCTTGTTAGCTTTCATAAAGATCCGGTGACTGGATCTTCTAAGGGATTTTTCAGCTGATTCTGTGAGGAATAAGTCTAAGTCTAGTTTGGCACGGTCTAGCTTGTCTTTATGAGTAGGGGTGGGATTGGTTTGGAAGTTGGCATGGGCTTGAGAGTAGGTTTGTTCTAGCTGTTGGAATTTCAGTTGGCGTTCTTTTTTCCTGTGGGAGGCCAGGCTTATTAAAGTTCCCCGAATAGTCGGTTTGTGTGCTTCCCAGAGCGTTAGAGGAGAGACATCCCCTGTTGAATTAAGAGATATATATTCTTTGAGAGCAGTCTCGACTTGCAGGGCTAGGGACGGGTGGGATAGAAGAGAGTTGTGTAGCGACCAAGTTTTGGTGCCTGGAGGGGGCACCAGGGCTGAAAAGGAGGACAGGATAGCGTTATGGTCAGACAAAAGGATGGGGATTATGTAGGAGGACTACAGGAGAGGTAGGGATCCTATTGTGGTGAAGATGTGGTCGATTCGGGTGAAGGAGTTGTGTGGTTGGGAGTAATATGAGAATTGTTTTTTGATAGGATTATGTTCTCGCCATGTGTCTGCAAGTGAGTGTCGTTGTAGGAGTTGTTGAAAGGTGATTTTAATAGGGCTCGAGTTAGGTGAGTAGGGAGATTTGTCCAAAAAAGGGAAGAGAACTTGATTTGAGTCGCCACATATGAATAAGGTGCCTCGCTTGTGGGTATCTATTACTTTGAATTGGTGGGAAAGGAAAGCAGAAGGATTTTTGTTAGGGGCGTAGTACGACACTATCGTGACTGGTGTGTCGATTAGTTGACCAATTAGGATTAAATATCTTCCTTCAGGGTCCCGTATTTCGAATGTCAATGTGAAGGGGGTGGATTTATGGAAAGCTATCAAGACCCCTCTTTGTTTTGTGTCTGCGGAGGCGGTAAAAAATTGTGGGTAGGTGTTGAGTAAGTATTTAGGGGTGAGTTGCTTTGTGAAGTGTGTCTCCTGAAGGCATATGATATGGGCTTTAAGAGAGGCGAATGTACGAAGGGCCTTGCGTCGTTTGCATGGGGAGTTGAGTCCCTGTACATTGAGGGATAATAAATTGAGCTTAGCCATTGGGTGAAGTAATAAAAGGTGGCGGTAAGATTTCAATGGCAGAGTGGGGTTTCCCCCTACCGGCTAGAGGAGAGTGAGTTGGTGAGGTGGAGAGAGAGGGAAGGAAAGTTATTGAAGGAACAGAAACGAGTAGGGGTTTGGAAGAGGGATGGGGGGAGGTGTATGGCCGTCCAGGCAGGATTGTGGTTCCTGTATGGAGGGAAACATGTTGTCCAAGGGGGACCAGTGTGGCAGGTCCTTGGGCAAGATGTGGGGGCTGGCAGTGAGAGGCAGCCCGAGACAAATAGCAGCAAAGTTATGTAGTAAAAAACAATATACAGCAATACAGCCGAGTTGTGTGGTACATCAATTAAAGGCCGGTAAGAATTTGTGTGAGCACTTACGTGAGTACTTCGTTGGTGTGTATCATACAGAATACATCCAAAATTCAATCTAAAAAGGGAACATAACAACGAAATAGGTTTTATTATAGTTAAGCGAGGCATGTGAGTCTCTTTGGGAATCTTGAGAGGGGTAAGGTCAGATAGTGCAGAAGGCGTCTCTTGGATAGGGTGTCTGTGTGGGAAACAAATAACATTGTTGTCATTCTAGGGGAGGGGGGGGCAGAGACTCACATGTCTGCAGCAATTTGAACAGTTATTAGGTAGGAACAGTAAGACTGTAGGCGGTAATGGGTTTAAGGAGAACTGATATGATAACTTAAGAGTTTGTCCTCAAGAAGTCTCTATATATGTGAACGCAGGGGGATTTGAGTCTGTTGCATCGGTTAGGGTGGAGAGATTTGGAGGGGGAAGATAAAAATTTGGAAAGGTTGTTGAGATAGCCTGAATGTATCACAAGTTACCATGAGTTCCAAAATAGAAAAAAAGGAAAAGGGAAAAATTTTTGGGTTAGCGCCTTGTTTGGGTTGTTGTCGTGGAGGTATATAAAAAGGTTTGGTTCAGGGTCAAGGTATTTAGCTGTGAGAAAGAGAAACAGGACAAAAAAGAAAAAACCCGGAGAAGTTGCCTTTAACGGCGGGTGTAGATTGTGCAGGCTTGTCACTTATCTTTTCAGTCCATGGAGTCAGACTTGACTTGATGGTTGGGGGTTATTCTGCTTCTTTTGGTAGAGGATGAGGGGGTACAGGGTGTCTTCATTGGAGAGGATGAGGCGGATCGTCGACTGGACCTCTGCAGTAGAGCTGGGTCAGCAAGGGTCAGCTGCAAGTCTTGGAGAAGATTCTGCAACTCTTCAACTCTTCAGTGGTTTTGCAGGTATACTTGCGGCCTTGGTAGGTAAAACGCAGGGAGAGAGGAAATCCCCAGGAGTATATTATCTTGCGTTGCTGGAGGGTTTGTAAATAGGGTTTGAAAGCCTTGCATTTTGTAATGGTGGTCTTGGATAGGTTGGCAAAAAGTTGATATTCATTGCCCTGAAAGATGAGGGTGGATTTTTGCCTAGCAGACTGCAGAAGCTGTTCCTTCGTGCGAAAATAATGCAGCTTAGCTATAATGTCCCGTGGGGGACCGTTCTGTTTGTGGGGTGCCAGGGCTCTATGAACACGATCCATCTCAAGACGGTTAATAGGGATAGAGGGAGACAATTCCTGGAACAGGGCAGTTATTGTGGAGTGGAGGTCTTCGACCGTCTCAGGGATGCCTAGGATCCTTATGTTGGAGCATCTTGCCCTGTTCTCAAATTTCTCAAGCTGGGATTGAAGTGCTGCGTTGTCCTCTTTGAAGGATTCTATCTCCTCAGCCTGGGCAGAGAGGTGATGCTCCATCTCATCTACCCTTAGTTCTAGCTCTGCTGTGCATTGTCCTAATTCTCTGATTTATTTTGTGAGTTTGTTGGTAATCTGGCCAGAGGTGTGTTTTAGGGCGCGTTGCAGCATTTTTTCAAATTGTTGGAGTATGTCCGGATTCAGGTCTCCGGATTGTGAGGGGGCGGGGAGGCCAGGGTGTCAGAATCTGATTCCCCCTCGTCTGGATGCCGCAAGGGCCGCAGTCTGGGAGTTTTAGGCGTACCTGCTTTAGTTGCTGGCGGCGGCGCCATCTTGGATGAGGCCCGAGCCAGGGCTTCACGTATAGTTTTCATCCGTGGCTTTGGTTTTGAACCCGTTGCGACCATGGTGGTTGTGTGGTGAGGAGCCTTGTGTGTTGCGGAGGTTGTACTCGGCAATTGTGTAGATCAGGCTGCGTGTTAGGTGGCCGTTTGTCTCGCTGCTCTGCGGAGCTCTAGAACGGCATGTCCGTCTCCGTGAGCTGTGGGCATGCGCCCTAGGGTTTAGGTCTGGAGACATGTTTGGTCAGTCCATCATCTTTACCCTCAGCTTCTTTAGCAAGGCAGTGGTCATCTATGAGGTGTGTTTGGGGTCGTTATCATGTTGGAATACTGCCCTGCGGCCCAATCTCTGAAAGGAAGGGATCATGCTCTGCTTCAGTATGTCACAGTACATGTTGGCATTCATGATTCCCTCAATGAACTGTAGCTCCCCAGTGCCAGCAGCACTCTGCAGCCCCAGACCATGTTACTCCCACCACCATGCTTGGCTGTAGGCAAGGCACACTTGTCTTTGTACTCCTCACCTGGTTGCCGCCACACACGCTTGACACCATCTGAACCAAATAAGTTTATCTTGGTTTCATCAGACCGCAGTACATGGTTCCAGTAAACCATGTCCTTTGTCTGCCTGTCTTCAGCAAACTGTTTGTAGGCTTTCTTGTGCATCATCTTTAGAAGAGGCTTCCTTCTGGGACCAATTTGATGCAGTGTGCAGAGTATGGTCTGAGTACTGACAGACTGACCCCACACCCCTACAACGTCTGTAGCAATGATGGCAGCAGTCATATGTCTATTTCTCAAAGACAACCTCTGGATATGACGCTGAGCACATACACCCAACTTCTTTGGTTGACCATGGCGAGGTTCTTTGGTTGACAGGACAGGTTGTGAGTGAGTCCTGTTGTATAGTTTTGGCCACCATGCTGAAGCTCAGTTTCAGGGTCTTGACAATCTTCTTATAGCCTAGGCCATCTTTATGTAGAGCAACAATTCTCTTTTTCAGATCCTCAGAGAGTTCTTTTCCATGGGCTGCCATGTTGAACTTCCAGTGACCAGTATGAGAGAGTGAGAGCGATAACACCAAATTTAACACACCTTCTCCCCATTCACACCTGAAACCTTTTAACACTAATAAGTCACATGACACCGGGGAGGGAACATGGCTAATTGGGCCCAATTTGGACATTTTCACTTAGGGGTGTACTCACTTTTGTTGCCAGCGGTTTATACATCAATGGCTGTGTGTTGCATTATTTTAAGGGGACCGTAAATTTACACTGTTATACATGCGGTACACTCACTGCTTTACATTGTAGCAAAGCGTCATTTCTTCAGTGTTGTCACATGAAAAGATATAATAAAATATTTACAAAAATGTTAGGGGTGTACTCACTTTTTTCATCTGACAGCAGTGAGTTGTTCTATTGCTATAAAAGTCATTCATGGCCAGCACATTGATTGAGCACCACTTTATGATAGATTATGTTAAAGTGCATCATCAGTGCTACATTCTAGAACGATGAAGAATCATGTTGTTGAGCAATGTTAATGCCTTAGACAAGCTAATTTTTAATCAGAATGCAGGAAAATGGATATATATATAAACAATTAACATTAAGCAGTTTCTAAT
>BLSH010385469.1:132949-152542 GCA_018402905.1 Glandirana rugosa | reverse complement strand
CAGGCTGGAAGGTACCGCCGCACTAAGCAGACTAATTTCTCCCCTCAGCCTCAGAAACTCTGCCGACCCTGCCGCCCGCCAGCACGACCGCTGGCTCCCCCTACCTTGTCTGCTGGCTGCCGAGATCCCCTCCTTGTTGTTTGCGCTGTGACCCCCTCCACTTGCCGCAAGTTGTGGCCCCTTCCTCGTGGTTATGAGCCCAGGAACCGGGTGAGGTAGCGACTCGTGTTCCCTCCGTAGATGAAGGCTAGGTAGCCTAACTCACCCTGCTCCCTCTGTAGCCCTGGATGGTACCGCTGTTCGCGCTCTGGGAAATGAAACGGCCGGAAGTGACGAACGGAGCTCTTCCGGAAGAAGTGCGGCCCCTACAGGTAGGAGGAGGCTGGGTATATATCACCCAGACTCCTCCTACAAATACAGGCTGACGTGCCGTCAGCCTTACTATAAATTTGCTGTCCCCTCAAAATAACTCAACACACAGCCATTAATGTCTAAACTGCTGGCAACAAAAGTGAGTACTGGGCCCAATTAGGCATTTTCCCTCCCCGGTGTCATGTGACTGGTTAGTGTTACAAGGTCACAGGTATGAATGGGGAGCAGATGTGCTAAATTTGGTGTTATCGCTCTCACTCTCTCATACTGGTCACTGGAAGTTCAACATGGTACCTCATTTTAAAGAACTCTCTGAGGATCTGAAAAAAAGAATTGCTGCTCTACATAAAGATGGCCCAGGCTATAAGAAGATTGCCAAGACCCTGAAACTGAGCTACCGGACAGTGGCCAAGACCATACAGTGTTTTAACAGGACAGGTTCCACTCAGAACAGGCCTCACCATGGTTGACAAAAGAAGTTAAGTGCACGTGCTTAGCATCTTATCCAGGGGTTGTCTTTGGGAAATAGACGTATGATTCCTGGTAGCATTGCTGTGGAGGTTGAAGGGGTGGGGATCAGCCTGTCAGTGCTCAGACCATACACTGCACACTGCATCACATTGATCTGCATGGCTGTCGTCCCAGAAGGAAGCCTCTTCTAAAGACGATGCACAAGAAAGGCCGCACACAGTTTGCTGAGGACAAGCACACTAAGGACATTACTGGAACCATGCCCTGTGGTCTGATGAGACCAAGATAAACCTATTTGGTTCAGATGGTGTCAAGCGTGTGTGGCGGCAACCAAGTGAGAAGTACAAAGACAAGTGTGTCTTGCCTACAGTCAAGCATGGTGGTGGGAGTGTCATGGTCTGGAGCTGCATGAGTACTGCCGGAACTGGGAAGCTACAGTTCATTGAGGGAACCATGAATGCCAACATGCACTGTGGCATACTGAAGCAGAGCATGATCCCCTCTCTTCAGAGACTGGGCCACAGGGCAGTATTCTAACATGATAACGACCCCAAATACACCTCCAAGGCGACCACTGCCTTGCTAAAGAGGGTAAAGGTGATGGACTGGCCAAGCATGTCTCCAGACCTAAATCCTATTGAGCATCTGTGGGACATCCTCAAAGGGAAGGTGGAGGAGCGCAAGGTCTCTAACATCCACCAGCTCTGTGATGTCATCATGGAGGAGTGGAAGAGGACTCCAATGTTGTCACATGAAAAGATATAATATAATATTTACAAAAATGTGAGGGGTTTACTCACTTTTGTGAGATACTGTATATATATATATATATATATATATATATATATATATATATACATACATACAGTCGTGCTGATAAGTTTACATACCCTGGCAGAATTTATGATTTCTTGGCTATTTTTCAGAGAATATGAATGATAACACAAAAACATTTCTTTCACTCATGGTTAGTGTTTGGCTGAAGCCATTTATTATCAATCAACTTTGTTTACCCTTTTTAAATCATAATGACAACAGAAACTACCCAAAGTACCCCGATCAAAAGTTTACATACCCTGGTGATTTTGGCATGATAATATGCGCACACGTTGACACAAAGGGGTTCAAATGGCTATTAAAGGTAACCATCCTAACCTGTGATCTGTTTGTTTGTAATTAGTGTGTGTGTGTATAAAAGATCAATGAGTTTCTGGACTCCTGACAGACCCTTGCACTGACGTTTCTGGATTCTGAGTCATGGAGAAAGCAAAAGAATTGTCAAAGGATCTGCGGGAAAAGGTAGTTGAACTGTATAAAACAGGAAAGGGATATAAAAAGATATCCGAGGAATTGAGCATGCCAATCAGCAGTGTTCAAACTTTAATCAAGAAGTGGAAAATGATGGGTTCGGTTGAAACCAAACCACAGTCAAGTAGACCAACTAAAATTTCAGCCACAACTGGGATTTTTGTCAAGAGGACTGGGCAGCTTTACCATTTGAGAAGATAAAGAGCCTCATGCCCAAATACCACAAAAGACTTCAAGCCAAAACATGTGGTGTGGCTGTTTCAACATGCACAATAAGGATGCACTTGAAGAAAGATGGGCTGCATGGTCGAGTCGCCAGAAGAAAGCCATTACTACGCAAATGCCACAAAGTATCTCACTTACAATATGCCAAACAGCACAGAGACACGCCTCAAACCTTCTGGTATAAATTAATTCCTATACTGTATGTATGCAGGTTGCCTAGCAGCATGGAGGTGTGTGATTCAGCCTCCAATGCTGTGCATGTTGAGGCATATGCGCAGTATAAGCAATTTATGTAATTTTTTCTCACAAATAGAGCTTTCTTTTGGTGGTATTTGATCACCACTGCATTTTTTTATTTTTTGCGCTATAAACAAAAAAAGACTGACAGTTTTGAAAAACAAACAATATTTTTTACTTTCTGCTATAAAACATATCCAATAAAAAAATTGAAAAAAATCGTATTTCTTTCTAAATTTAGACCAATATATATTCTGCTACATATTTTTGGTAAAAAAAAATCCCAATATGCGTATATTGATTGGTTTGCGCAAAAGTTATAGCATTTATAAACTATGATATATATATACTGGAATATTTTTTTTATACTAGTAATGGCAGCAATCAGTGACTTATAGCAGGATTGTGATATTGTGGCAGACAAACGGACACTAACTGACACTTTTGACACTTTGTGGGAGCCAGTGACACTAATACAGTGATCAGTGCTAAAAATATTCACTGTCACTGTACTAATGACACTGGCTGGGCAGGGGTTAAGCACCTAGGGCAATTAAAGGGTTAACTGTTTTCCTAGCCAATGTTTTTGTGTAAACTGTGTGCTGCTTTTACTAAGGGAAGTGATGGATTTTATTCCCTGTGCCCAATGATCAGCGGTTGGTAGTGGACATCCATTGCCTGGCACTCACAGATCGGCGCACGCGCCCTATGCAGCAGTGCAGAATCATGTATATATATGTCATTCTGCACAGGATGGCTGTCCTGCAGCAGTATTTCCACTACAGGGTGGTCCTTAAGTGGTTAAGGGCTATTTCATACCAGAACATGGTGCGGGAAACCTGCATTGCATGTGCATTTCCAGCACCACATTCAAAATGCACTATGTTGCAATCTGCGTTAATGACAACCGAAACTCAGGTCACAAATACAGTGTGTTTGTCTGCACTAGAATGCATAGTACTACTTTTGGTGCAGTGCGGTGCAATTTTAGCCCATACAAAATGAATGGAAATTAAATCACACAGAACTGCATGTGAATCAGGCAGGAATGCACAACACATTCCAGTGCGATTCCTGGTGTGTATCGGCCCTAAAGTACAACTGAAGACTTCTGCATGACAACCTTAAGAGGTACCAAATTCAGTTACTATGTAATGTACAACCCTTATGAAGTTAACAGAACACTTCATTAACCTCCCCTTACTGAGTCAAATACTCCTTCAGTTGTGTCTCATACACTCCCAGCCCCAGACACTGCAGCTCCTAATGGGAGGTTTCAGCAACAGAGACAGAGCTGTCTAGATGTAACCAAGTACAGATCGACAAGCTACAAGCTTTTGTACAAGTGACAATGTGGATAACATGTTTTCATCTCACTTTTGTTCAAGCAGACACAGCCTACATGTACAGTAATTGGCAACTCTGCTTTGATTTTGGGAATGGTGCAGAATCATTGCCACACAGGAAGCTGCATTAGATAGGATTTACTGGCAGGACCAACAGGTATTTAGGGTACTTTACAGGGGGCCAAGAAAAAAACTGTAAGTGTAGGTGCACTTATAACTAAGTTCTGCAGCATGTTTATTCTAATGGGAGGCCATAGTTCTAAGTATTACTAAACCTAGGACCCTACGTTCACTATATCTGATCTCCCACAGTACACAGAACATGGAAATGCTATTTTTTTAGTAAATATAAACTGCTAAATACCTTTTCTCATCAGCAGTATATAGCAGTCTTGTGACTTATATCGGTGTCTAGTTAAAGCTTGTAGGAGGAGTTTTCTTTCTGCACTGAATCTAGGGGTTCTAAGTAATTCACACATTTTTACATGTAGTTGAGAAATATCAGAATTGGCCTGGGTGTGAACTGGTTAACATAGAGGAGGGTAGGAGTAGATTCAGGGGAATAGCGTTGCTCTATCTAGGCAGGAGGAGAGGGGATGGTGGGGAGGAGATCGGCTTCAAACACAGACTACGGAAATGAGAGGGAGGGGGAGATGCAGAGATGCTAAGGAGAGAGCTGAATGACAAAGGCATGTAATCTGACCATGCTTTCATGGATCAGCCGCCATGATAAGCATGGTCACTTTAAACAGTGGAAGACAGGAACAGGCAGGTTCAACCAAGTATTGTACAACATAGAAAGGGACAATTGACATGACAAAAGCACTATGCTATATCTTGTGACTTAAAGGGACAGGGGCATGTTTTTTTTTGTTTTGTTCTTTAGGGCTACAACCACTTTAAGCAACCTCCCAGGCATCCTATAATCAATTACATTGCAGCAGTTTGACAAGGATGCTGATTGCAGTTTCTAAAATACAGTTCCACTAAAGGGGAAAAAGACTTTAGCATATAATATAAGTTTGACTAAATATGATATAGCAAGTACATTTTAAAAATGTTAAACTTACATCAAAATGTACTATCAAGCAAGTATTGCAAAAATTACCAAAATAATTACTATGCAGCATGTAGTTGCACAGCAGTTCCTTTTTTTGAAAAAGAAGAATTGCCATGTCTCTGCGGTTTTAGGGAGGAAATAATTAAAAGTTTCTTAGGAGCAGGAACTGCTAAGAACGGTTTGCTGATGGTGTGTATTTGCAAATTTGTGGATTTGTCAAATATACATGGTTTTCTAGCTATCCAAGCGTATTTTGTGGCAAACATAACCTGATTTAGAAAGTCATATAACTAAAGTAGATGTTTCTGGAAATCTGGAGCACAGGGGGGCATGGGGGCTGGACCTAATCTCTGGTGGTAGGTGAGGGTCCACTTGAACTCGTGCAGGCAGAAGGATAGTGATGCAGGCCGGGTCGGTAACTGGCTGGCGGTGAAGTATAGAAGGATCAGGCAAACGGATAGTCGGGTACAAGCAGGGTCGGCAACGTGCGAGCAACAAAGGTACAAGGGATCAGGCAGAAGAGTAGTCATAGACAGGCCGGGGTCAGGGCAGGCAGATAGCAATAGAGTCCAAAGTATGCCGGGGTCACAGGAACAGGAATTCTCTCAGGAACAAACGCTGGGGGTCACAGGCGCAGGAATGCTGTAGAAGGGACAGCACTGGCTGCAGGGTGCTGTCCGCTTAAATGGCCGCTTTGGCGTCATTGCCGGCACACACGCACAGGCGCATGCAAATGCGCACAGACGCACAAATACACTATGTGCGCCCATGCACAGGCGTGCCAGTGGCCATAGATGATTCCTTACAGCTACCCCAACAGGCGGTGCTGGTAATTTTGGTCCTCTGCTCTTGGTGTCACCCTCACTGACACCACCAGTATAGCTTTCTGTGAACCTCAGCAGGCACACAAGGATCAGACTCAAAAATTTATCAAAGATAAACAAGCTGTATTGACAGTTTAAGCCCACAGAAATAAAACAGGATGTGTTAACATGAACACAACATTAATAGTATATCCTTCCAATGACTTCATAAAAGATCCAAACCTCAGCCTGTACTGTGACCCCCAAGTGCATAAACAGTAGCTCTCCGTATGAGAAGAAATGCCCCAAATGGCCGCAATACAACAGTAGAGCAACTATGCCATTTGTGAGCTCTCAAAACAAAGGGGCTAGGTTTAGATCTGCAAGATGAGACTCAGAATTAAACATGGACTGCCTTCAGGATAAATTGCTCAGAATAAGCTTTTGGGATGAATTATCTGTTGGCTACGTTGGGGCCCTTAAATAACATTGGTGCAGGATAATGAATACAGATGAACTTAGTATTGCAGCAGTATATCTAGGAAATTGATTTCAGGAAAAGAGGGGACTCTTTGGTATGGATGAGCACTTAGAAGGAGTAGACCCAATGACAGCCACCAGGTTCCAGAATGAGCCCAGGTGTAGTAGTTTGATGTAATGGTGGACAAAGTCACAAAGGTTAAAGGGGCACAGTTACAACACTCTGGGGGGGGGGCAGAACAGCAACAAGGCTATGTCAAGCCCAGGGCAATAGGTTTGAATCCTTTCCCTGTAGTTTGTGAAAAGATGCAACCTACTCACCCATTCCTTTCTGGGCACATTTTT
Organism: Glandirana rugosa; assembly: GCA_018402905.1. Classification (NCBI taxonomy): domain Eukaryota; kingdom Metazoa; phylum Chordata; class Amphibia; order Anura; family Ranidae; genus Glandirana; species Glandirana rugosa. The sequence goes on along the minus strand of BLSH010385469.1, from coordinate 145,895 downwards.
GTTGGTAGTAGGCGTGATGAACAAACTTTTCTGTAGGTGGAAGCAGGTGGAATCACATCATCCTCAGCACTCTGGGCAGTATTGGTCTGGATCACGGTGGATATCTCGATTGAGTATTGGAACAGCTGATGATACCGCAGACCCCATCCAGCCTCTTGGCTCTTGTAAGCAGCAGCGTCCAGTGAATCCAGGGCTTTCCCAGGCTTTTTCTTATATGTGACACTTTCTGCTCCCAGCTATAAAGGAGCATTGTAGTTGTTTCTCTGTAATAGATCCTTCTTCTGACTATATCTACCAGAGAGCTCCTGCAGAAAGTCGGTCACTAGCTAAATAAAGCTAAATAAAGGATAGGGGTACTGCCATCTTATAGAAGAAAAAAAGTTCTGCAATCGGCAACATTGCTGTAACAGTAATCTGTAACAGTGCTGTAACCACCACATGGCAAATAGCCATGTGCCGTGTGGTGGTTACAGCACTGTTCATTTTGAGCATTTTATTTTATATGCCCCCTGACAAAGCTCTTTTTTAGGGTGAAACATGTAGGGTATTTTTCTTAATGAGTTTGGGTGCACTATCACGTTTAGATATGGTATTTTGGTTGCTATGGAGGGGTTTTATTTCAAAGTTATTTTAACCACTTCAGCCCCGGAAGGATTGGCTGCTTTAGGACCGGAGCCCTTTTTGCGATTCGGCACTGCGTCGCTTTAACTGACAATTGCGCGGTCGTGCGACGTTGTACCCAAACGAAATTTGCGTCCTTTTTTCCCCACAAACAGAGCTTTCTTTTGGTGGTATTTGATCCCCTCTGCGTCATTTCTGATCGCCGCTATAAACAAAAGAAGAGCGACAATTTTGCAAAAAAACCCAAATTTCTTACTTTTTGCTAAAATACAAATCCAAAAAAAAAATATAAAAAAACATTTTTTTTCATCGGTTTTGGCCAATTTATATTCTTCCTCATATTTGTGATAAAAAAAATCGCAATCGGCGTTTATTGATTGGTTTGCGCAAAAGTGGTCGCGTTTACGGATGATTAGAATTCATTTTTGGGGTTTTTTTTTTTTATACTAGTAATGGCGGCGATCTGCGATTTTTAGCGGTACTGCGATATTGGGGCGGACATGTCGGACTATTTTGACACTTTTTTGGGACCATTGGCATTTATACAGCGATCAGTGCTATAAAAATGCACTGATTACTGTGTAAATGCCATTGGCAGTGAAGGGGTTAACCTGCAGGGGGCGCTCTAAGGGTTAAGTATGTTCCCTGGGCGTGTTCTAACTGTAGGGGGACTGTACTAGCTGGGGAAGGGAAGTGGTCACAGCCTTCGTATACACGAAGGCTGTGATCACAGCCCTTCCCCCTCACACAGAGCGGAGGTCCGTGTTTACATACACGGACCTCCGCTCACTCGCTCCGGGGGGGCCATCGCGGGTGGCCGGCGGCAATCGAAGCCGCCGCACCCGCTCCCTGGACCCCCCCGGACACAGTGAGCGCGCGCGCGCGCCTCCGGCGGCGCGCGCACGCTCACTAGGCTCGTGAGCGCGGCCGCCGTCATATGACGGCGATTTGCGCTCACGAGCCACCTTGCCGCCGTCAATTGCCGATCGGCGGTCGGCAAGGAGTTAATATCTTTTAGTTATCAGTGGCCAGGAGTCAATGTTTTATTGCAGTCAGGCTGCTCTTTAAGGGGGCATAGAGTAGGGTGATTTATATCAGTTGATTTTAACCCCTATGCTTCCTTTTTGTACTTCCTTTAGTTGTTTACTGCATTATAGACAGAGCCACTAAGAGGAGAGTTCAATGACAATTTAAGGTAGAGCGGTATCTTTCAGTTCACCCCTTCCTATAAGTAAAAAACACACATCAAACAAATCTTAGGCATCATCCCTATAGGTTTCCTGGTGTGTGAGCAGACGCACCCCGTGAGAGTTGATATCATTACTGATAATCTTAACTTTTTTTGATGATTTTTGCCAGATAAGGTCACAGTTTTGTGCCTGTTGGAATCTGAACACAATTTTATAGTACAGGGTAGGCCATTTATATGGATACACCTTAATAAAATGGGAATGGTTGGTGATATTAACTTCCTGTTTGTGGCACATTAGTATATGTGAGGGGGGAAACTTTTCAAGATGGGTGGTGACCATGGCGGCCATTCTGAAGTCGGCCATTTTGAATCCAACTTTTGTTTTTTCAATAGTAAGATGGTCATGTGACACATCAAACTTATTGGGAATTTCACAAGAAAAACAATGGTGTGCTTGGTTTTAACGTAACTTTATTCTTTCATGAGTTATTTACAAGTTTCTGACCACTTGTAAAATGTGTTCAATGTGCTGCCCATTGTGTTGGATTGTCAATGCAACCCTCTTCTCCCACTCTTCACACACTGATAGCAACAACGCAGGAGAAATGCTAGCACAGGCTTCCAGTTTCCGTAATTTCAGGTGCTGCACATCTCGTATCTTCACAGCAGAGACAATTGCCTTCAGATGACCCCAAAGATAAAAGTCTAAGGGGGTCAGATCGGGAGACCTTGGGGGCCATTCAACTGGCCCACGACGACCAATTCACTTTCCAGGAAACTTTTCATCTCGGACCTGACACCCATAATGTCGTGGTGCACCATCTTGCTGGAACTATGATGTCGGTGATAGGGAATTGCTGGCTATCAAGTCGGCTTTGGAGGAATGGCGGTACCTCCTGGAAGGAGCAGCCCACCCGGTATTGGTTTTTACTGACCATAAAAACCATAAAAAAATCATATGCTGTGAAGATACGAGATGTGCAGCACCTGAAACTATGGATACTGGAAGCCTGTGCTAGCATTTCTCCTGCGGTGTTGCTATCAATGTGTGAAGAGTGGGAGAAGAGGGTGGCATTGACAATCCAACACAATGGGCAGCACATTGAACACATTTTATAAGTGGTCAGAAACTTGTAAATAACTCATAAAAGAATACAGTTACGTTAAAACCAAGCACATCATTGTTTTTCTTGTGAAATTCCCAATAAGTTTAATGTGTCACATGACCCTCTTCCTATTGAAAAAAACAAAAGTTGGATTCAAATTGGCCAACTTCAAAATGGCCACCATGGTCACCACCCATCTTGAAAAGTTTCCCCCCTCACATATCCCAGAGTGTGGTTGTAAATGGGGTTCACTCAGAACAGAGACCAGTCACTAGTGGGGTACCACAAGGCTCTGTATTGGGTCCTGTTCTATTCAACCTATATGTAAGTCATATAACTAAAGGTTTGCTGGGCAATGTATGTCTCTTTGCTGATGATACAAAGGTGTGTAATAGGGTTGATATCCCTGGAGGTGTCTGTAACATGGAACATGATTTGGCATTGCTGGAAGATTGGTCAAAGCAGTGGAGACTGCAGTTCAATATTTCTAAATGTAAAATAATGCATCTAGGGAAAAAGAATCCGCTTTTTGAGAGTACAGCATTGGGGGCACAGTGTTAGCCAGCACTACAGAAGAAAAAGATTTGGGGGTGCTTATTTCAGATGATTGCAAAATGAGCAAACAGTGTAACCAGGCAGTGGGAAAAGCAAATAGAATTCTGGGATGTATCAGTAGAGGGATCACCAGCAGGAGGAAGGAGGTTCTGATTCCTCTATATAGATCTTTAGTGAGACCTCACTTAGAATACTGTGTCCAGTTCTGGAGACCACACTTACAAAAAGATATTGATAAAATAGAACGAGTTCAGAGACGGGTAACAAAAATGGTGAAAGGTCTGGGGGATAAAAAATATCAAGAGCGACTTCAGGAACTTAATATGTACAGTCTGGAGGAAAGAAGGGAGAGGGGAGACATGATTGAAACCTTTAAATACATCAAGGGGGTGAATAAGGTTCAGGAGGGCAGTCTTAATATGAAACCAAAATCAAGAACACGGGGACATGACCTCAAACTAACTGGGGGGAAGTTCAAAACTAATCTTAGAAAGTATTATTTTACTGAAAGGGTGGTTGATGTTTGGAATAAACTACCAACAGAGGTTGTGAGACAGTCAACAGTAAATGGCTTCAAACATGCTTGGGATAAACATAAATCCATAGTCAAACAACAAGGTTAATGTAAAAAAAAAAAAAAAAAATATATATATATATATATATATATATATATATAAAAATAAATAAATAAAATAAATAAAAAGGGGCAGACTCGATGGACTACTCAGTCTTTTTCTGCCATCACTTTTCTATGTTTCTATGTTTCTATATACTATTGTGCCACAAACAGGAAGTTAATATCACCAACCATTCCCATTTTATTAAGGTGTATCCATATAAATGGCCCACCCTGTACAATTTTCCTTTTGATTTACCAAAATCATACAATATGAGGTCAAACCTAAACACTTTCAATTTATATGCAATCATGCAGGCCCTTGCACTACATGAAGTAGTAGTAGTAGTAGTTGAAGGTAAATCTGAAGGTAAATCTAAAGAAAATATATAATGTATGAGCAGTGTAAGTCAACCAAGTGTAGGGGGAAAGAATAATCTGATGTAATAGGAAACCTTGTCTAATTGTTACCTTCTGAAATAAGCCATCTTACAATGTCCCCTGCTCAACAGGGATAAGTATTGACTGTTGGGTGATTAGAATGTAATAATAAATATACTTACAGTCAATTGCTGTCTACTAGTCTAACCATTATCTAAATAAAAGATAAGTAAAGACGAGTAACGGGATCTCTGCACAGCGTATAAACATGCAGTCATGCCGTGGATCCCAAACAGCAGAAGCCAATTAGTGAGTACCGCCACCCACTGATCATTGAGAAGAGAGGCTGGATGGAGCTTTGCATATGTAAACAATGCAGAGCTACATTCTGACAACAGGGATGTGATGGATTTTCTTTCCCTGCAAAGCAGGGAAAGAAAGTCCATCACACCCCTTAGTGAAAGCAGCATGCATGGTACACAAAAACACTGGTTCGGCACACATTTAACCCTTTGATTGCCCTAGATGTTTAACCCCTTCCCAAGCCAGTGTCATTAATACAGTGACAGTTCATATTTTTAGCACTGATCACTGCATTAGTGTCACTGGTTCCCCCAAAACATCAAAAGTGTCAGCTAGTGTCAGATTGTCTGCCGCAATATCACAGTGCCGCTATAAGTCGCTGATCACCGTCATTACTAGTATATAATAAATAAATAAAAATTCCGGCATATATACCATCATTTGTAGACGCTATAACTTTTTTGCAAACCAATCAATATACGCTTATTGGGAGTTTTTTCTGCCAAAAATATGTAGCAGAATACATATTGGCCTAAATTTATGAAGAAATTAGATTTTTTCATTTTTTTTTTATTAGATATGTTTTATAGCAGAAAGAAAAAGATACTGTTTTTTTTTTTTCTAAATTGTCTGCCTTTTTTTGTTTATAGCACAAAAAATAAAACCCCAGTGGTGATCAAATACCACCAAAAGAAAGCTCTATTTGCGAGGGAAATTACATAAATTTCATTTGGGTACAGCATTGCATGACCGTGTAATTGTCAGGTAAACTAACGCAGTGTTGTATCGGAAAAAATAGCCTGGTTACGAAGGGGGGTAAATCTTCCGGAGGTCAAGTGGTTAAATAAAACAGGTGTCATTTTTTTTGTACATGTTTAAGTAATGTGAATAAAATTAATTAACACTGCCAGCTCCCTTACATAGTTTTTAAGCACTTCTGTTAGCAGCTAGAGCAAGCTTGAAACTTTTCAATTCCACTTATGATTTGCTGTCTTTTGAAGAAAATCACTATAAATTGGCTTTCTACAGCGCTTGACCTTTTGACTTTTGAACCATGGTTACCTAAGTCTTAACTTTGCTTGTTTAAGTCAGTAGCTATAGCATCGCTCTGATCCTCTCCCGGAGGGGCTGGAGATTTATCTTTCCTGAACGGTTAAGCCCCCCTCTAGTGTTCATTGCTCATCACATTATTCCACCAGTGAGTAGGAAATCTGATTTTTTTTTATATAACTCAGCAGTAAGCGGGAAAAAAAGTTGCTTAGCAATTTGTTTATGTCTACAGTTTAACTCTTTCTTACATTAAAAGAAATTATTGAAAATAAATAATTATTATCTTGTATAACATTGATTTCTTTCCGTGTTGATTTGCTGGCCTACTGTGATTATACACAATTACTTTGTAGGCAGACAGCTTATTTCCACTGTCACTTTGACTTTAGGAAACACAAGATGACCTAGTAAAATTGTGTGAACGCATGTAGGCCTGTGGATTTTTCTTACAAACTAGTTGTAAATTGTCGTAGAAGTGTGAATTTTTCTCATTTTAGCTTTCCAAATGAAGCTTGACACTAACCTGCCCTGACATTTTTTTCCTGGATAAGTGAGTATATCAGTGTTCTGTTCTATGAATTGTACACTAATGTGACATAAATGAGGAGGACATAAATACAGTTCTAAGTATGTAAATATGGATTGTTGCTGTTTTTAAAAATGGCATTGATGTGGTGCTTTTAATAATACAATGTGCATTGCTATGTTGCTTACAGTAAAACAGAACTTTATTTGCTGCTAATGTTCATGCAGTCTGTGCAAGTGATAGCTGGACCCTGGGCCAGGTCATCAAACCTTGGGATCACATGACATTGCCTATTGATAAGGAGTTGTACGTTTAAACAGAAATCTGAGTGGTTTTCCCTAGAAATAGTCCAGAATCAAGACAGCCCTTTAGGGAGAGGTGCTGAACCAGCAGGTTGTGTGCTGGCCAGGCTGGGGTTTCTTGGACTGAAGCTCAGAGCCTAGACGGCTAGGCCTTCTTACAGGCTGTGTGCTTTGCAAGTAGCTCACCTTTTACAGGCTGTGTGCCTTGTAAGTAGCTCACCTTTCACAGGCTGTGTGCTTTAAAGAGGAAGTAAACCCAAATTGGGTTTACTTCCTCTACATTCCCTGTAAAGTAGAAGCATAATGGGCTACTATGCATCACATAGTAGCCCATTATGTGCCACTTACCTGCAAAGGAAGCCTACGGCGTCCAGCGATGTCCCCGCTCCAGGCCGTGTCCATCTTCTGCCCCTCTTCCTTTAGGGGCCGCGACTCCGGTGCTGTGACTGGCCGGAGTCGCGTGACGTCACTACCGCGCATGCGCGCGGGAACCGCCAGTCACCGCACAGGGTCAGTGGAGAAACGTCACGGAGGCCGTTTCTTCACTGTGCATGTTCCGACATGACGTTGGTACATGCAAAACACTGCATATCTCCTGAACCATGCAGGTTTGGGAGATATGCAGTGCACCTACAGGTAAGTCTTATTCTAGGCTTACCTGTAGGTTAAAACACAAAAAAGGTTTCCTGCACTTAGGTGCGGGAAGAGGCTCCGAAGGGAACACACCGCAGCTTATTGAGTGATCAATTATACACTTTATTGAAAGTACAGGGAGGGATTCATTGAAAAAGGACAGACCAAACCACAGGTTAAAACCTTAAGACAACGTTGCCATAAGAAACTAAAAACAAATGCCCGGGCTCACAGTCATATCTCCATGCACACCCCATTCAGACCAGATTACTGTGTTTAACCCAAGTATGGATATGATGACCAATGGGGCTCACACCGCTAGTGTAACTTGAGAGTAAGCTGGAGAATGTCTGGAGATGGTAGCCCTTTTGCAGCTGAGCATGCATCAGGTGGAAATGAGTGGAATATAAGAGGGGAGGTTGATCAATGGATACTGGTGGTGTGTAGACAGAATACACCTTACTGCACAGATCATGAGGGTTAGGACACAGTCCCATAGAGTGGTCTCATCCAATCCTATTGAGGTGCCATTCCTCCTTGTGGTAATTCACCCAGCTCACTGTTCCTCCCCGTGATGGACACACATCAGATGGGAACTGAATGGTTAAATGAAAAACAGAGAGAGTGAGCAGTGGATGGCTGTGAGTATGTAAACAAGATATGCTTGACTGCACAGATAGAGGCAAGTACACTGATCGGGACAAAGTCCCATGGAATGATCTCACCCAGTCCAGTGAATATGCTGTTCTCCCTTTTGATAGGCCATCCAGTTCACATTTCCTCCTTTGTAGTTCTGAATCAGTGTAAAAGTGAGATAAAGTCCTCAAGCTGGGACGCAAGGAGCGGGGGTGTAATTAGAACCACAGTAGCTGCTAAAACAGCGTTATCTTCCTGTGTGTATAATCCGTCCACCGTGCATGCAGTCTGCAAGGGAGGAGAAGCCAGATAGGTGTGCGGCAGCAAGACTGGTGAGGAACCGCCCAGAGAGGACTGGAGATGCCAGGCTACAGATGTCACATAGCTAGATTACATCTATGCATTTCACCCACTTCCGGTCACCTGGGCTTTCTGTAGGTTAAAGTGGTTGTCACAGGTTGACAACCACTTTAAGAAACCACAATATGGAACCTGAAGTCAGATAACTGGAGCTACAGTATATCACACTAGAACCTCATAATTTGTGAACAGCTACTTCAGTGAAGGCTATGTGCTCCTGTGGCTGAACCCAACCCAGAGATTGTCAGGACAAGAAGCTGCAGCAGCCTACTATTTTGGTATTCTTTCTTTTCACTCCTCGATCTGAAATTCTGTAATAACCACTAACCTTCCCCATAACAGGATTACCTATGTAAACCACTATATACATTTTTCCTCCCAGTGTCATGTGACTTGTTAGTGTTACAAGGTCTCAGGTGTGAATGAGGAGCAGGTGTGTTAAATTTGGTGTTATCACTTTCACACTCCCATACTGGTCACTGGAAGTTCAACACGGCACCTCATGGCAAAGAACTCTCTGAGGATCTGAAAAAAAGAATTGTTGCTCTACATTAAGATGGCCTAGCCTATAAGAACATTGCCAAAACCCTGAAAGTGAGCTGCAGCACGGTGGCCAAGACCATACAATGGTTTAACAGGACAGGTTCCACTCAGAACAGGCCTTGCCATGGTCGACCAAAGAAGTTAAGTGCACATGCTCAGCATCATATCCAGAGGTTGTCTTTGGGAAATAGACATATGAGCGCTGCCAGCATTGCTGCAGAGGTTGAAGGGGTGGGGGTTTCAGCCAGTCAGTGCTCAGACCATATGCCACACACCGCATTAAATTGGTCTGCATGGCTGTCGTCCCAGAAGAAAGCCTCTTCTAAAGATGATGCACAAGAAAGCCCGCAAACAGTTTGCTGAAGACAAGCAGACTAAGGACATGGATTACTGGAACCATGTCCTGTGGTCTGATGAGACCAAGATAAAATTATTTGGTTCAAATGGTGTCAAGCATGTGTGGCGGCAACCAGGTGAGGAGTACAAAGACAAGTGTATCTTGCCTTCAGTCAAGCATGGTGGTGGGAGTGTCATGGTCTGGGGCAGAATAAGTGCTGCCAGCACTGGGGAGCTGCAGTTCATTGAGGGAACCATGAATGCCAACATGTACTGTAACATACTGAAGCAGAGCATGATCCCCTCCCTTCAGAGACTGGACCATAGAGCAGTATTCCAACATGATAACAACCCAAAACACACCTCCAAGATGACCACTGCCTTGCTAAAGAAGCTGAGGGTAAAGGTGATGGACTGGCCAAGCATGTCTCCAGACCTAAACCCTATTGAGCATCTGTAGGGCATCCTCAAATGGAAGGTGGAGGAGGACAAGGTCCACCAGCTCCGTGATGTTGTCATGGAGGAGTGGAAGAGGATTCCAGTGGCAACCTGTGAAGCTCTGGTGAACTCCATGGCCAAGACGGTTAAGGCAGTGCTGGAAAATAATGGTGGCCTTGCAAAATATTGACACTTTGGGCCCAGTTTGGATATTTTCACTTAGGGGTGTACTCACTTTTGTTACTAGCGCTTTATACATTAATGGCTGTGTGTCAAGTTATTTTGAGGGGACAGTAAATTTATACTGTTATACAAGCTGTACACTCACTACTTTACATTGAAGCAAAGTGGCATGTCTTCAGTGTTGTCACAAGATAGAATAAAATATTTACAAAAATGTGAGGGGTGTTCTCACTTTTGTGAGATACTGTGTATATGTATATATATATATATATATATATATATATATATATAGAGAGAGAGAGAGAGAGAGAGAGAGAGAGAGAGAGAGAGTTGATCGAACCTCTGGAAGTCCGGGTTCGGCAGGTTCGGACTTGACCCAAACTTTGACCCGTACCCCGAACCCCATTGAAATCAATGGGGACCCGAACTTTTAGGCACAAAAATGGCTGTAACAAAGTCCTGGCAAGTCCTAGAGGTCTGCAAAAGGAAGGAAAATGGGGGTAAGAGTTGGACAAGTGCCCTACAAAGAAATGGGGATAGGGAAATAACTTAAAATAATTTTTAAGCTAAAATCACATAAAAAAATCAAAAATGTAGGTGGATGGGGAGTTGGGGGTTGAGGAGGCGGTGAAAGTGAGGGTGGAGGAGGTAGCCAACGCTGTTTTTTTTATTTTTGTGCAAGAAATGCACCGCTGGCCGCAAATGTCGTTTTTAGAATTTTTTTTTTTTTTTAAACCAGCTATGTAGATGCACTTTTTAATTTTGTGCAAGAAACAATAATCTGTCCCTTTAATCACTTCAATACTATGCACTTAGAAGACTTTCATACCAGACCAATTTTCAGTTTTCAGTGCTGTTGCGCTTTGAATGACAATTGCGCGGTCGTGCAACGCTGCACCCAAACAGATTTTTTTTTATCATTTTGTACCCACAAATAGAGCTTTCTTTTGGTGGTATTTGATCACCCCTGCGGTTTTTATTTTTTGGGCTACAAATAAAAAAAGACCGAAAATTTTGAAAAAAAAAATTCTCTATTTTTGTCAAAAACTTTGTAAAAAAGTACATTTTCTCCATCACTGGTGGGCACTGATGAGGCTACACTGACGGGCACTGATGTGGCAGTACTGACTGGCACTGATGAGGCGGCACTGATGAGGTGGCACTGATGATGAGGCACTTATATGCAGCAATGATGAGCACTGTTAGGCGGCACTGATAAGCAGCACTGACGGGTACTGATAGGTGGCACTGATATACAGCACTGACAGGCACTGATATGCAGCACTGACAGACACCGCTAAGCGGCACTGATGGGCACTCAGAGACAGCACCGATTGGCACTCATAGGCGGCACTGATAGGTGGCACTGATGGGCACTGATAAGTGGGCACTGGTAGGTGGCAATGGTGGGCACTGATATGTGGCACTGGTATGCATTGATAGGGGCACTGCTAAGCACTGATAGGGGCACTGGTGGGCATATATCCTGATAGGGGCTCATTCCCTGGTGGTCTAGGGTGGCATCTGAAGGTGGCACTAAGTGCCATCCACATTGGGTACTATGCCTCTTACCTGGTGGTCTAGGGGGTCTCCCTGGTGGTCCAGATCGGCTCCCTGGTGGTCCTGGGTGGGCCCATCTCTGGTGGTCCCTGGGCAGGCTCCCTGTTGGTCTAGTGTGGCGATCCGAGGGGGGGCTGTGCTGATAAATCATCAGCACAAACCCCCCCTGTCAGGAGAGCAGCCAATCGGCTCTCCTCTACTCAGGTCTGCAGACCCGAGTACAGGAAAGCCGATAAACAGCTTTCCTGTATTATACTGTGACCAGCCGTGATTGGTCACGGCTGGTCACATGGTAAAGTGCTTCAGATCGAAGCGCTTTACCGAGATCGGTAATGCAGGGGGTCAGACTGACCTCCCACACCACTGATCGCCGCGATGCGCGCCCCCCGGGCGTGCGGCGGCATGTTATTCTGAGGACGTCATATGATGTCCAGTCAGGATAATTGAACCACTTCCCGGCTGTCATTCTGCATACAGCGGTCAGGAAGTGGTTAAGCAACAGTAGGAACCTCTCCCTATAGAACTTGGAGATGATTTTAGATTCTAAAATCATCTCCAAGTTATACAGGGAAAGGCTCCAGCTGTTGCTTTAAGGGAAAGATTATTGTTGTAAAATCATCTCCAAGTTCCATAGGAAAAGTCTATTGCAGCCGTATAGAGCCATATTATTGTTCTAAAATCATCTCCAACTTGTATAAGAAAAGTCTATTGCAGCCGCATAGAGCCATATTATTGTTCTAAAATCATCTCCAACTTGTATAGGAAAAGCCTATTGCAGCTGCATAGAGCCATATTATTGTTCTAAAATCATCTCCAACTTGTATAGGAAAAGTCTATTGCAGCCGCACAGAGAGCCATATTATTGTTCTAAATTTTAGAACAATAATATGGCTCTATGTGGCTGCAATAGGCTTTTCCTATACAAGTTGGAGATGATTTTAGAACAATAATCTTTCCCTTAACTGCTTCCCGACCGTGCGCCGTCTTTTCACGGCGGCAGTCGGGGAGCCCTGCGCGAATCGCCGTAAATAAGCGGCGATTTGCATCTGGCCACCAGGGGGCGTGCGCCGGCGGCGCGCACGCGCGCCCCCGCCGCACTCCTGGGGAGTGTGCCCGCGGCTCGGGCGGACCCGATGTCCGCCGGCGAGCCGCGATGAGCGGCTACAGGGAAAAGAACACAAGAATGACACCCCCCCAACCCGATTGTACCCGTACTCTCTAGATTGACTAGGGTCACTGTCCCTAGTCATCTAGAGAGTATGGGGTGACTGTCCCGCCCCTTGGCGGCACAAATGTAGCCGCCAAGGGGCAAGAAAAGGGACATCGGCGAGTAGCGCCGAGCGGCCGCCTGTAGCCCAGGCGGGCTCGGCGCCCGTGTGAGGGGTCCTCACGCCGCCCCCGCGCGCACGCGCGGCGGCCGCGTGCGGGGGACCACCGGTCTACGTTTAGCGGCGAATAAATGCCGCTAAGCGCGTCCCGAGGGGCTGACGGCGGCACTTTTCTGCCGCGTGCCAGCCCTTCGTCAATTCCCTTTCTAATAACAAGATTTTAGTAGAGGTTGAACATATCCTTTTCGGATAACGTCGGTGTATCTCGGTATAATAA